>CM070832.1:29665299-29823577 GCA_036326025.1 Chrosomus eos
TAAAAGTGACTATTCGAACACTGTAATGTCCTCTTACCTTTCAAAGTGTCCTCTGTATAGCGTTCTTGTTGAATGCAAGGGGCTTATTGTTAATGACCTTATGAAAGATTACTGGTGTGACCCCAAACCTCAAGTTAACCCTGAACTTCTCAACGTATCCAATCAAGAAGATCGATTACAGCGCCATGATGGTTGTCAGTTAGAATGTGTTGCAGCCATGATCCAAGATCAAAGCATTACAAACCCAAAGTCTACCGAAGATGGACACACTGTGGTTCCTGAACTATCAATGCAGTGTTTACCTCAAGTTGGAGATCTTCCTCCTCGTGTGATTGAACCAGGTACAGTGTCTGAAGTGTATATTTCACACATCAACAGCCTGACAAGTTTTTTTGTGCAACTGGCAATGGATGAGAATACATTATTCTCCTCAGCGAGCTATTGAATTCCCCTCATCCATCTGAGAAAGACGAAAGGAATGCATTCAGTGTTCAGCAGGGAAGTTTGGTGAAGGCCATGTTTTCTGAAGATGGTTCCTGGTATCGTGCCATTGTGAAGGATATAACTGAAAATGGCAAGATTCAGGTAGAGTTCATAGATTTTGGAAATGAGGCAACTGTATCTCCCCTTGAAATTCGCCAACTTGATGAGCTGCTAATGTTGTACCCAAGGTTCAGCATTCACTGCAGCTGTAGTGTAGATGATCGATTCAAGACTCAGGGAATAGAGGAAATGAAGGAACAGATAATTCTCTTCAAAAAAATATTCGGTGATGCTGGGGAGAATACTCTCTCTTGCAAGTTTATTAAAGATGATGTCATCACTTGGGAAGTTAAAATGACTCCCAGCTCAACAGATTCGTTGAGTGAGAAATGGGATAATCTAGATTTGAATGCATTACTGGCAGTTTCCAAACCTGTGAAGGAGACATTCCAGCTGCGCTTGAAGAAACCAGATGTGTCTTTGGGACAGACGGTAGAAGCTTTTGCATCATCCATTGTTGGACCAAATTATTTCTGGTGCCAGTTTTTAAACTCTGAAATACTTGACCAAATCACCCACGTTGCCCAAGAATATGGAAACTCTAGTGAGACGCTGCCAATTCTGCTGAATAATTTGGATCCTGGAAGCCTGTGCTTGGCTCGTTTCTGCGATGATCAGATGTGGTATCGTGCACAGGTTATTGATAAATGCAAAAACACTGTTTCTGTCCTATTTGTTGACTTCGGAAATGAGTCGGAAATCAGTGAAGGCTCTGTTAAAGCACTACCTTATGACTTGCTGGAAAGTCCAGCTCAAGCTTTTCTGTGTCAGTTAGAAGGATTTGATCTGTCATCCGGATTGTGCAACAGTGTAGCTAGCGATAAATTCTATGAGCTTGTGGTGGATGAACCTCTGAAAGTAACTGTGCAGTGCATTGCTAATATTCAGGACCCTAACAGCCCTCCATATTATGTTAAAGTTGAGTCTCCACAATGTCTTGTAAATGAGCATATGGCAAGGTTTTTGAGTAATTCTGTCGAGAAACCCACTGCATCAACATACGTTTCAGAGGATAAAACAAGTGTGAACCTTTCAATCACAACAGAGGAAAATCACAATGCATCGACATTTGTAGATCAACCAGTTTCAGAGGATAAAACAAGTGTGAACCTTTCAATCACAACAGAGGGAAATCACACTGCATCAACATCTGTAGATCAACCCGTTTCAGAGGATAAAACAAGTGTGAACCTTGCGGTCTTAACAGAGGAAAATCACACAAGTGAACCTCATTGTGCTGAACAACATGGAGGTAATACAATTGAACTGTTAGTAGTAAATGGTGAATTGCATGATGTATCTGAAAACAAGGTGGACGATCAGCTTGGAGATTTCATTGCTAATGATTCTACAAGGACAAATTCAGTTATACAAATTCAAAAAGTTTGTCATGAACCTGAAGATGGAGTTAATGTTGGATCAGATGAGCCAATGCTGCTGCATACTGTGGAAAATGGCAAAGATATGGAAAATTCTGAAAAAGGTTCGTAAATTTGTTACAATCTTTCTATTTGAGATTATTTTTCAAATGGGATTTTAATTATCTATTTTAAACGGATGGTTCTCCCAAAAATGAAAACTAGCCCATGACTTACTCGCCCTCAAGCCATCCTAGGTGTATATGACGACATTCTTTCAGACGAATACAATCGGAGTTCTATTAAAAAATGTCCTGGCTCTTCCAAGCTTTATAACTGCAGTGAATGGCCTTCTGAAGCGAAGCGATGTGTTCATGTAAGGGAAAAATCCATATTTTTTTAAAATATCCAACTTTATAGACTCAAATAAATCGCTTCCAGCAGAAGGCCTACGCAAGTTGAGATTTTATATTTCCTGCAGTTGTTAAAATATCCCAAAAAATCCCAAAGATTTTTAATTTCAGATAAATTCCCATTTTAAATAATGGCTTGTACCGGACTCCGTTCACTTGTCGCCTATCAATGACGTAATCTCTGCGTATCCCTGGTTTCCGCTCGTACTGCCATGGTAATCATGGCGACAGACGTTGACAACAGAGTTACGTCTAGCGGCACGCTCACGCGGTTTCGTTCAAACATTATGGACCATGGCAAGCAGACAAATAAAAGGAGAACTACGAGGATCAATATCAGTGTGGCGTTTTTGAGATGCCAAGAGCTCCAAGTTCGTGACAATCTTCAACTTGACAGAGATCTTGCATGTACTTTGATTAGTTTTTATGTACATTTGCTCACCTTTCTAATAATGTTATAGTTCAACATGAAATGTGATCTAGCTTACTGCTAGTCTCATACAGCCAGCAAACTAACACATAGAATAACATTATAACTTTCAACACACTCAAATGCAGTTTAGTGTGATAGTGTAGAGCAAGTGAAACACCACTGCGCTTCGCTTCAGAAGGCCTTTATTAACCCCTCGGAGCTGTGTGTATTACTTTTTAATGGACTTCAAAACAGAAACTGGCCATTGAGTGCCATTTATAAAGCTTTGGAAGAGCCAGGGCATTTTTTAATATTAACAGTATTTGTATTTGTCTGAAAGAAGAATGTCATATACACCTAGGATGGCTTTAGGGTGAGTAAATCATGGACTAATTTTCTTTTTTGGGTGAGCTATCCCTTTATGGGCAGATTTATTTATTTTTTAGGCTTATTTTTTAGCCCCTATCCATCCACCTAATTTCTCTAGATGAGTACTTTAAGGCTGGAATACATTACACTACTTTTTACCCATATTTCAGCACCCTTTACTGTCTGAAGGAGTCATTGCTAGTTGCTGAAAGTCTGCAGTTTTTGGGCAGTTGGTTTTGCATAAAATTGTGTAGTGCGTGTGTGATGGGCACAGCCTCAAATAAATAAAGTAATATATAAATCTATTTTATTTTTGATAAATAGGCTATGATTACTTAGATTCTTTCCAGTTGGTGGATATCATAGATGTTTGATATTTTGAGCTAAGTTTAGAACACATTTTTCTCATTTGTCATGTCTTCTATATGATGTGCTGGTTTCTGTTGTGGTATAATGTGTAGTTCTATGTATAGTATGCAAATCTGGGTCGTTTAGTGTACAGGTGCTGGTCAACGAATTAGAATTATTTGAAATAGTGCAATCATGAAATTCTTTGAATGCATTTTTTGTGCAGAAAGCAAATCAGGTGTTCACCGCACCTGTCCTACTCGTTAGACTAATCACAGAACTCGTTATCTGGAAAAAAATTTGCTCAGCTGAGCTTTCCAAAAGGCCCATTTAGGCCATTTAACTGTGACACTGTTGTTTTATTGAATTAGAATAATGGTGAAAGCGTTTCATTGAATTGCAATAATTTTTATTATAATTACAATCATCACTTTCTCAGTATTTTGTGGCTGCCCCTTTGGCTTGTATGACTGCCTGAAGTCTCTGTGGCATCGATTTGGCCAGCTTGTCGCAAGTTTCTGCACTCACAGCTTCCCAGGCAGTGGCGATGTTCTGCTTCAGTTGGTCCAGCGTAGTAGGCTTTCTGTCGCGAATTTTCCGCTTGACGATGGCCCAAAGGTTTTCAATGACATTGAGGTCAGGCGAGTTGGCCGGCCATGCCAAAACTACAAGCTGTTTTTTAGTGAACCAATCTTTGGTCGACTTTGCCGCATGAGCCGGTGCAAGATCCTGTTGAAATATGAAGTCTTCTTCGCCGAACTGTTCCTCAACAGTCGGAATCAGGAACGTTTCCAGAACATCTTGATATACGGCAGCATTGACAGTCTTCTTGAGGAAGCAGAGTTTCCCTACACCTTGAGCGGACATGCATCCCCAGACCATAACGCTCTGGGGAAACTTGACGGATCTTTTCACGCACTCGTGGTTGTAGGTTTCGCCACCACGACGCCAGACACGAGGACCTTGGTCACCGAAGGAGATGCAGAAGCGAGATTCGTCACTGAAGACCACTTTCTGCCAGTCTTCAGCAGTCCACTCGCCGTGTTCTTTGGCCCACTTCAGCCGTTTCACCATTTGTTTCTTGTTCAGCATCGGTTTTACTGCTGGAACGCGAGATTTGAAGCCGAGTTCGCGCAGACGACGGTAAGTGGTTGATCTGGAGACGTCAGCGCCGGTCTGCTTGTTCCACAAGTCGGTGAGCTCGGAAGTGGACTTGAACCGGTTGCTGACTGCGATCTTTCTCAGCTGCTTGTTGTCGCGAGCAGAATTTTTTCGGACGCCGGAACAGTTGGTGCGCTTGCTGCAGTTTTTCTTGAGAGCTTTGCAGACGGAAGACTGGCTGATGCCGAGCTGCTCAGCAATTTTAGTTTGGGTCAAGCCTTGTTGGCGAAGGGCTTGAATTTGAGCCACTATTCCGGTTGAGAGGTCGCGCTGCTTACCCATGATTGATTTTACAACTTAGAAATTCTACTCAACCCTGACTTTATACTGCACAGTGAACACTCTTCACAGAAAACAAAAATTTGAGCATTTATTCTAATTCAATGAAACGCTTTCACCATTATTCTAATTCAATAAAACAACAGTGTCACAGTTAAAAGGCCTAAATGGGCCTTTTGGAAAGCTCAGCTGAGCAAATTTTTTTCCAGATAACGAGTTCTGTGATTAGTCTAACGAGTAGGACAGGTGCGGTGAACACCTGATTTGCTTTCTGCACAAAAAATGCATTCAAAGAATTTCATGATTGCACTATTTCAAATAATTCTAATTCGTTGACCAGCACCTGTATGATGCCCTGTTTTTATTATCTGTAACCCTTTACAAAGTCAGTGTATGTTGTATGTTTAAAAGTCGAGTTGTGTATTCCAGCCTTTAGTTGTCAATGGTTGATAAGGCTTATTTTGATTTTTTTTTTTTTAACTATTTTTTTTTTTTGCTTATTTTTCAACAGACTTCCCGAGGGCACCAAGCAGAAGTTCAGATTGGGTTGCTGGTTTAGAAAATAAAATGTTACCCATGGTATTCCTTTTTTGCTTTTGTGTTTGTTTGTTTATTATATTCAGTAATCCTTACTGAAAATTAACTTTTTTTGTTTTGTTTTTTTGTTACCTTATAGGTTTGCACTGAAGACTCATGTGACTCTAAGTGCATCTTCAAATGAGTAAAATTTTAACTATTTATTGTGGAAGGGTATAATCCATTTTTTTTTTCTTGGGGAAAATGAATGTGCAACTAACAAAAAATATTCAAATGGTCAACTAAGCCTGTAAAAAAAAAAGCGTGTTATTTGCCATGTTTCTTGTTGTCATTTTAAAACACTCTGTCTGGTTGCATTGTGTTCGGTTTTGGTGATACCCTAGGTTATCTTTTTTTTTTTTTTTTTTGTATATTTAATGATGGTTGTACAAAAAGTACAAGTATTTTGGACCTCAATCCTGCCCTCCCTTCAACCAGTTGTCTGTTGTTCATTTGGGGTACATGTGTGGTGGAGTTGTGAAGTTATTTATATTCTTAATGTGTTTGAATATGTTGGAATAAAAACTCTTCATAGAGATGGTTTTGCTGTAGTTTTGAATATTTAAATGTGCACTCAAGCATGCTAAAAATTGCACCATGACACCTGAAAACCTCGCTTGTCTCGTGCATTATTTTTCGGGGAGTCGCAATGCAGCTCAAATCCTTCGTCTTACATTTACCTTTACATTTATTCATTTAGCAGATGCTTTTATCCAAAGCGACTTACAAATGATAACAATAGAAGCAGTTAAACTAACAGTAGGACGACAATATGTAAGTGCTATGACTCCTCGGTTTAATCTAACGCAGGCTTTTTTTTTTTCTTTCTTTTTTTTTTTTTTAGAAATAAAAATGGAATAGAAGAGAAAGTGTTAGTATTACTGGATCAAGTGTTGCCAAAAAAAGATGTTTCTTCAGCAGTTTCTTGAAAGTGTCTACGGACTCAGCAGCTCTGGTTGAGTTGGGTCATTCCAGCAGCAGGGAACAGTCATGGTAAAGGTCCGAGAAAGAGATTTTTGTGCCTCTTTGAGATGGTACCACAAGACGACATTTTGAGATGGTACCACAAGACGACATTCGCTTGCAGAGCGCAAGTTTCTGGGTGGTACACAAGTCTGAAGTAATGAGTTTAGGTAAAAGGGAGCAGTGCCAGTGGTTGTTCTGTAGGCAAACGTCAGTGACTTGAATTTAATTGGGAGAGGAGTGACGTGCGCTCTCTTCAGCTCATTGAAGACCACTCTGGCTGCAGCATTCTGAATCAGTTGCAGAGGTTTGACAGCGCAAGCTGGAAGACCAGCCAGGAGAGCATTACAATAGCCCAGTCTGGATAGAACAAGCGCTTGGGCAAGGAGTTGTGTAGCATGCTCTGTAAGGAAGGGCCTGATCCTCCTAATGTTGTGCAAGGCATATCTACACGACCGGGCAGTTCTAGCAATGTGGTCTGTCAAGTTCAATTGATCATCAATTACAACCCCAAATACTTAAATGCTTACAGTATTCAGATTCCATGAGCGATTTCTTTTTTCTTTTTTTTTTGTCTAAAATATTTGTACATTTACAACGGATAATCATTTAAAAATATACCCATTTATTTGAGTGGTGCCTGACAGAAATCCTACAATCCTAGTTATCACAAATGTCTCTGATTGGTCAATGATCTGTGCTGAGAAAATTAACTGGTATCACATGAAAACGACGTGCCGCGTAACTTATTCTGAACAGTAATGTAAAGACTAAAATATTGATAGACAATTATACACTAACTAGTTTAAATATAGATAATTATTTAGATGTTTAATTAAACAGCTCTTTTTTGAGAAATAAAGCAGCCTTGGTCGCTTTGCTGTGGTAACAGGTTGCAAGTCTTCGATGATGTAGCCTACTAGCGCAAACCGCATCGAGAGTGTGTACACAGATTTCAAGTTTCATGATTTCAAAAGTTTTTAAAGTTCCTGATTAAAAAAATGAGTTTCATCAGGCAGCAACTGCTGGTGATTTATGATTTAGTAGAAGAAATTGTGAAAAATTCATGTGACACTAATCAGAACTGAAACGAGAAGTCGCCGCTTCACTGGGCAGTGTCACGGGCAGGTTATACTGTACGTTCAGGATTTAAAAAAAAAAAAGTCCCTTTCTAATTTACTTTTACTTGCCATGTCATTATTATAACAAACTTATTCGTGCTAGTGTAGACTAGTGTGACTGTGAAGGTCATGAAAGTTAATGTTGAATTGAAGTGAAGTGTGACGTGTCATGAGATTCACCCAGTTGTGTGATGCTAGCCTAAACTCTGATATTGGCTAATAGTCCAATCATTTTAAGCCAAAATGGGGGTCAACCTAGAAAAAATTGCAACAGAAGCAAACTCAACTGATTTTGTATCCTCAATATGTCCTGAGTAAGGGAAAAAAAGCCCTGAAGAATCCCATTAGCGGAAAGTTTAGAAAAAGACGCATATATACCCTATTCATACGGCTATTCATTCTTTTTCTCACGTGAATAGGGTAAAGATGTTTCAACAAGACATGTTCACCTGCTATACCCAATGTTTAGATATGTTGTGGTATTTATGCAAATTAGCACATACGTAATTAGATTATGCACCGTTTGTCCATGTTAACAAACAATTAAAAAAAAACTTGAAATACATTTTTTGTTTGTCTTGATGTATGTAATCAACTGATATCTAAAGGTTCACATTTTTACCCTATTCATGCGAGAAAAAGTATTAGTCGTATAAATAGACTATATTTGGGTCTTTTTCTAAACTTTCCCCTAATGGGATTCTTCTCTTTTTTTCTCTCTTACTCGGGACATATTGAGGATACAAAATCAGTTGAGTTTGCTTCTGTTGCAATTTGTTCAACCTTTTTTCATAAAATGACTGGACTAAAAGGCCAAACAGAAGTGGTTCGGATACTGATTGAAAATGGATAATGGATGGACGGCTGCACATTTTGCAGCGGAGTCTGGAAGACTAGCAGTGATACGACTCCTGCATTCCCTCCATGCACCTGTGGACAAGGAGGACTTCTGGGGATAAACCTCTCAAGATTGCTCAAATCTATGCATAAAGATTGCGTTTGTTTTCTTGAAAAATATATGATTTGTGCTTTTAGTAGATTTTTTTACCCTCAAATTTTACCCTCTAACTTTTCTCATCGAGGTATGCGTTTATGACTTTATTAAATATCCTACTATTTTTTTTTTGTTTTGTTCAGATGTAGGCTACTTAAAAGCAAGATGTCCATGAGCAGAAGTGTGGATAGTAGACTTATTACAATGGGTAGCCTATACTGTTTGTTTTCTGAACTGTTTCATATAATCAGTTCTTCTTGGGTTGACTCTTAGAATTCAAATAAAGTTTGTAGACACTTTATATTATTTTTCTATATTATACTGTTCTGTTGATGTGTTGACTAGATAAGTGGTTACTGTATGCTAGGCATTTAATGTGGGGCAGAGATTGAGAGGCAAATATGATGATACTGATGAAGCATGATAACAGGAGTGAAAAGAAGCCAGACTGCAAGAAAAAACAAGTAATTAAAAAGTAGGTTTTATTATGCCATGAGAGCAAACATACAAACTAATGTGCTTTATTTGCTGTGCATCTAAATTAAATGTAAAAAAAAAAAAAAAGCATTTTCGGAGGACAATAAAATTGCATTCCAAAATTCATATTCATCTCTGACTGTCACCAGTTTTATATGTATACCAAGTAGGCTATATAGACATAAAAGCATTAATATACTTGCATGAATATATACAATTAAACATGCCATTTTTAAAAAGAAAAATGAGTCATTCACTGACAGAAATCTAAATACATTCATAAGAAACTACCATGGCTACATTGATATATATTATCCTCTGAAATACAATATCATAAATGTACAGTGTTTTAGAAAACAATTAACTCTTTCTTTTTTGTAGCTATTTTAATCTGCACAGAATGTGACACAATTTCATCCATGAAAAGTTTCCTCGTATTCCAGGTTTTCTCTTTCGGTACTTCTAGAATGCACCGACTAAACCATTCACATGCTGATTTGGGATAAAAACAACATTAGAAGAAAATATGTAGACACAAAATGAAGATATTCTCAAGAACACAAATGTAACTTACCTTTAATCTTTGCAATCTTTATTTATTTTTAACTGAATATGTCGCTTTGGTTGAGCTTTCACTTTTAGAATGTGCTGATTGCTAATGCAAGAAAATGTGACAACATTAGCTCTGTGTTACTATATGTATATTATATGATCATTTTTGTGTTTGTGATGCATTTTGCATCTGTAAAAGTGTATATTTCCCTTGCATGCACTAACCTTGGAACCACTGAAACGCTTCCGAAGTGCATCACGAACCTTTGGAGAAAATCAAATATGCACATTTTGAGCATCACTGTAAAGGTTTTATAGACTGAAATCTTATGATAGCAAATTTGTTCAGTAATGGTCCAGTTAGCAAAATGAAAGTGTTTAAAATGTTATATTTTCTGCCTTAAAGGATTAGTTCACTTTTAAAAAAAACTTTTGCTGATAATTTACTCACCCCTATGTCATCCAAGATGTCCATGTCTTTCTTTCTTCAGTCGAAAAGAAATGAAGGTTTTTGATGAAAACATTCCAGGATTTTTTTTTCCATATAATGGACTTCAATGGGATCCAAACGGTTTCAAGGTCCAAATGACAGTTTCAGTGCAGCTTCAAAGGGCTTTAAACGACACCAGACGATGAATAAGGGTCTTATCTAGCGAAACGATCGGTCATTTCAAAAATAAATAAAAAAGTTTAAGTTTTATAAGCACAAATGCTCGCCTTGCTCGCCAGTTCACTGAAACTGTCATTTGGACCTTGAACGGTTTGGGTCCCATTGAAGTCCATTATATGGAGAAAAATCCTGGAATGTTTTCATCAAAAACTTTCATCAAATTTCTTTTCGACTGAAGAAAGAAAGACATGGACATCTTGGATCACATGGGGGTGAGTAAATTACAGCAAAAGTTTTTTTTAAAAGTGAACTAATCCTTTAATTCCTAAAAACAATCATACTGAGGGCACGTAGTGGGCATAGTTACCTTTTTCTCTCCAACGCAGTTTGTCAGCAGTATGAAAAAACCCTATAATAAAATACAATAAGGTATTTTAAAGTACATGCATGGATGCACTCAGTATGAGTACTTAAATCAGACTGATCTCATGAAACTGCGTATGTATGACACGCAATTCGTATTTCCATTTTTGGCGTGCTATCAACACGCAAAATCGCTTTTCAGCGTGTTTATGAACGCCGTTGACTTAACGTACATTACTGTATATTAAATATATGACCTACCCAACCCGTCCCTAAACCTACCGTCACTGGTAATACCATTTATAAGTCTTTCCCTACCATCCTAGTAAGAAAACTATCGCTCCCCAGATGTATATCAAAATTTGGCTTTATTTCGCTCGGATTTTTAACGGCGTGTACATACACGCGGAATCACTCGGACTAAACGGCATAGATATACACGCATACACGCGGATAGCTCAAAATGCGTATAAATAACACGCCACTTGACTTGAAAGTGGCGTGTATGTTTATGCAAAAGTCATGATGTCATGTTGACTTAAATACAGGTGAAACTCGAAAAATTAGAATATCCTGCAAAAGTTATAATTTTGATGATTATGGCTTACAGCTTTTGAAAACCTCAAATTCAAAATCTCAGAATATTCGAATATTACATGAAATCAGTAAAAAAAAAGGATTTTAAATTCAGAAATGTCGGCCCTCTGAAAAGTATAATCATGCATATGTATATAGTTATATATCCTAAATATATTACTTTCACCTTTTAATTTGAATTTGAATTACTGAAATACACAAACTTTTGCATGATATTCCAATTTTTGAGTTTCACCTGTAGATAAAGTGTTTGATGCTTGACCCTCACCTGTAGTGAATTGAGCACTGTAAATGTGTAGTTCACGATGTGGGCCAAAGGTATTTGTGTAAGGTCAAGATCCATTATAAAAAATCCAAAGATCCAAGTTATTCCGAGGACAGGGCTTAGGAAGACTATTGTCTTAATCATGCTCTTGGCAACATCCTTTTCGTCCCGCGCCTTTGCCTCAGAAACAGCAGGGGTTACTATCTTCATGATCACCACAACCAAGGTGAACAAGTTTATAAACACAATAGTTCCGACAGGAAGGATAAAAGCATAGATGGAGCCCTTCAACGTACCCTTATAAACGAGCCAGCAAGTCTTTGTGGAATAGTATTCTTCAGCTTCACCATTTCCGAATGTAATGAAGGTTATTGCCACACATAATATCGGGCATACGTAACCAAGAGTGATAGACAATCCCCAAAATACCCTTTTCCGCAGATGGTCAAAGACAAATATTATTTGGTGAAGAATCACAAAACTCAAGCACAGCATCCAGAAGAAGACGGCAAGGAAAAACAAGTGTTTGACTACGGTGAGGATGGAGCACCAGTTTTCGGAGATCTTCTTAGGGTTAGCTGATGCTAAAAACCCACAGTGTGCAAGCAGCAAGCATAAACAGATGTTGAATATGGCTACATGCCGAAAATTGGAGATGTCTGACTTTACAACTGTATCCCATATCAGAATCTCAATGATTAAACACAGAACAAGTGAAATGATTGATATTCCTAAGCCAACGTAGGTCAGTTCCTCCATGTAGGGAAGGGTCTCTTCATCTTTGGACATCATTATGGTGAACGCAGAGTTGTGGGTACATGTGCATAACTCTGCATCGTTCGCACCACCCCATTCACACCCTTCTTGAGACCAATCACTCTTATTTTCATCCCAGAAAACACAAAACATATAACGATTTGGGAGTCTTTTTTGAGAATATCTGAAGTTCAGAACAACTTTAGTCCCATTGGTATTATTTACAGGGGTAACTAACAAGATGGTGGTCTCTGAGGTGGCGTTTAGCGACACGGTTTGTGGGAAAATTTCATAAAGGTTCCTGAATCCTAAGACAATAACATCATTGCCTGTTGGCAATTCCACACTAGCATTGAAGGATTTGCAAGAGTCGTTACAGAGTTTCATTTCAACATTTCCAGACTTGTGAAGAGCATCCGAGGACATATTTGTGTTGCCCACCATTTCCTCAATAGTCTTTAGATATTTTACAGATAAATTTTTGTTGTCGTTTACCGGGTTTATCCAGGCTTTTGTATCGTTCAAAATATTGCCTGTAGAGCCAACAAAGTCCTGCAATGTAAAAACAATAAGAAAGTGGAATGCGATTAGACTGAACAGAGGAATTCAATTAGTTGTCATTTTGAATGAATGATGAAGTGAAGTTAAAGGGACTTTACATGCTACAAGATAAATATACTGTAATCATACAAATGAAAGTGATAGACATCCGTTTTGTCTAAACATTTCCAGGGTTGGGATCATTCATTTCATGGTGAAAAAGTATCTAAACATTTTGACCAGTACGGCTCACACTATGGCAAAAAGAATATATTTTTTCATTTTGGTGGCAATTGCCAAGTTTTGAAGCATGAAGTAAATGTTTTTGGGTGAGTTTAATACATTTTGCAGACATGCAATAGAGTCCCATAAAACAATTGTGATAATTGCACTTTCAAATGTTAAGACAATTTGAGAAAAAATTAGTTTTTTTCACCATCAATATATTGTAATAGATAAGAACAAATAACCCTGTTCCTGAACTGGAAATGTTTAGATGTGGGTCAATTTAGGGTTGGGTACAGAACTCGTTACTTTAAAAGACACTGACCAAATTACGGAGTACCGATTCACATTAAATCAATCGGTGCCAAATTTCGGTACATGAGAATGCATCTGGGCATGAGAGCAAGACATTTAAATACGAATCTTGCATGCTTGTCTCTGTGTGAATAAACGGCATAGACGCATGGTTTTATTTACCACACACACACACACACGCTAAAGCACGCATGAAGCTCACAGTGTTTTTCAGTCACTGTCATGAATGCATGAACTTTGAGAGACACTTCAGTGTTTTACAGCCTAATTTAAGAAAAACTGTTGTCATATCATAAGCTCAAGGAAACTCAAAGGTCTTCACGGCAAAATAAAATAAGTTTGGTTTAGCTTGACAAATATATATTACTGTTGTGCAGTAGAATTTAGATATGTCTCAATGTAATAATAATACTAAACACTATATAAATAATCAAAACTTTATTTAAGGAATAATCACAACTTCTCTTCCATGTTTTTATTTTAACAGTATAAAGCTCAGTTGTACAGCATGTTGCTTGACAAAGATTTTAATTTCATATGATTAAAAGATAAATTAAATTAATGTTTTATGTCTTCATTTGATTACCAGAAAATACACAACACAGAATTTGTGGAAACAAAACATTTCATGAAATAATTGAATATGTATATAATGGTTGTTTTTTATGAATGAAACATAACAGAAAAATGGCAGACAGCGACCAAGGCGGCTCTGGCATAATGTTAATAGTTATTGAGGTAAACATGCCTGAAAAAGGGTACCGTAAAAATGTCACGTTTCCAACTCTAGGTCAAATATTACAAAAGGTTTAAAGAAGAATTAAAAATGTATAGAGAAATATAGTATAGAGAAAATATACTTACAGGTAGGACAGTATCGTTCCAGCGATTTGACTGGCGTTGAGATATATTATTCATGACTCCCAAAATAGTGACAGATACATCAATATTTGCATATGCATTGAATGTATCGCTGGTGGTCACTTTATTTAAGCTTGCAAAAATTTCTTTTGCATTGTCCTTAATGAAGCCAAGCCCTTTATTTATTTCCTGTTATTGTGAAGGTAAAAAAAAATATCAAGAAAATCCGGCAAGCAATGAGGAATGGGTAAATGAATACCAAAAGAGTGGTACCTCTATAACCTCTTGAATGCCATGCAGTTTCTCATCCACACAAGAAGAAATTTCCTTTCCCCATTTTTTGCCATTGCATGTTCTCGTTTTCAAACCAACAGCATCTTTACAAAACATCCTGGCCGTGTGAGGGCTTTTTGTGTTGGGCCACACACCATCTTCTGCGCAGTATGGTGACGTGGCTGTATTAAGGTATGAAAAACTACAGATTTGTTTTTCTCGTCATTTTTCTTTTCACAATTATAAATCAGAAAACATTCACTAGGTTTTAGTAGGTAAATATGTATCTGTTACGAATTAGCAAATTAATGCAGTTGTTCACTCGTCTAGCATTACTTCACTCAAATAGTATATTTGTGTCCCCATTTAATCACCATAATGCTGTTACAAACTCGAATGACTTTTTTCCTAGGACTTTTTTTTTAAAATAATATCCTAGCCACTCTATTCTTAAAGTGAAAGTGAATATGCAGCGTTCCCATTGAAAACAATTGGAAAAATACGCCAGCTGCGTGAAAAAAACGCTTTGGTGGACACACGGCCTAATAGTTATTTACCAACGTATGATTTTTTTTTCTTCTCCTTTTAGCAGAAATGCTGAGTAAAAGATGAAGGCTGAAAGTTATTAAAATTAAAGCGCTTAATGCTGGTGATAGGGATATTTTTGTCATGTAAGTCTGTAAGGCAAAAAGCTATACAGTATATGTATACAATTCATTGGTAAAGTGGTTCATAGAAAACAAATTCCCCCAAGAGTTGTTGTCCTAAACATGTACTTCCACCCACCACTGGTCAGACTAGACTCATCCCCCAAACTCACACTATTAGTTTAATCAATGCTGCTGTAATGGGTTGGTAGATTGTAACATTTAAAAAAACAAATCACACACTTCACTTGTGAATTATTTGTCTGCAACTTAAAAAAAAATAGAATTAAGAAAATAGTTAAACACCAACACTTACGTTGAATGATGGGGATCTGCATATCCATCGTTTTGTTTTTGTTGACTCTAGCTCTGTCGTTTGTTAATGTACAGCTAACATTCACTGTCTCTTTATTTTCTGTAGCACAAACTATGGTCGCCTCTGCTTTGTAAGATATACCGTTCTTCTGAATTTCTAAAGAATGCAGTGATCAAGAGTGTAAAAAACCATATAGATATTCTTTCCATCACATTGTTAAAGCTGGTTGTGTTTACATTGAGAGAGCAAAAATGGTAATGAGATGTGCTTACCTGGATCCTTTTTTGTCAAACCAGGAAGAGAAGTGTTCCATGTAACAGTGTAATTTTCTTTGTTGTCAGAAATACACTCAAGTACAATTTGAACTGTTATTGTTTTAGCATCTTTACAGTCAGGAAATTGGGGGTAGCTCATGGCCTGAATTTCTGGCAAAAGTGCTACGTCCAAGTATTTACTTGCTGTGTGTTTTATGGACCCCTTTGTGTACACGCATGTAAATGTTCCTATAGATAGATATACAGACAGACAGACAGACTTAACTAGCTATGTTTCCATCCAATGTAGCGAATTGAAAAAAATTGGAATATACTGTAATTGCTAATAAATGTTACCCCGTTTCCATCCAACATTTTTAACTTCCTGGGAAATTGGTGCAAAATATCTATAAAAAAAATGGAAGTTCGGGGAAAGCCACTGTGGCTGTTTGACAGTGCGCATCAAAGCTGGTAGACAAATGCAATACAAGCTGTCATGTTATCTTGCGATCAGAGGCAGATACCTGATGTTTGGGAACGCAGTCATATGAGACAGTTCTGGAAGGTCATTACAACCATTTTGATGACAGACTTTGGCTCAGGTATTTCAGAGCGATCAAACCAACATTTAAGATGCAGATGATTGTTCTTGTCACCTACTGTAGCAACTGTGACAGCTGCTATTGACAATTGGCTGTACCAGACTTTTTTGAAAGTTATATCAAAGACTATAGAATAACAGAAGACGTGTCACTCGTTTTGTTTTGAATGGGGAAAAGTGCAATGCTCAATATGGCGGAATAAGTCCCGCCTTTTAAATTAGAGCCAATGGCCGATTGGTAAAGTCAGGTTTATATAGAAACAGTCAGAAGCGAGCTTCCATTAGCTTGATCCAGCCTGAAAAATTCAGTTTTCTGTCATGATTTAAGCGTTTAGAAACAAAATTTATGAGAAAATATTATATTGTTGTCAGATTTCATTGGTGATTTCAAATATGAAATTTTAATTTTTTAATTAAAATGAATGATGGACCTTGGTCCATTTCTGTACATAATAAAGAGTATACATTATAAAATCACAACTTAGTAAGATCTAGATCAACATTGGAACTATTTATATATAAAATTACATTTGTATCATCAGATATTTTAAGTTGAAACCCAAAACGTAAAAGTTTAATCCGGCAATTTCTTTAAAAAAAAACTCTCTTGAGAGAAAAAAAAAATTTGAAGAAGTCTTCGAATTTAGACAGCCTTCGTTGCGCCGCTGTAAAGCATTAAACTTTCAAATGCGCCCTTCGAAGCTTCTGAATTGAGACGCAGATAATGTGTTTGTTTCCAGTTTATTCGCATGTCTTCTTATTGGATAACAAAATTATCCAAATCAATCGAGCACATACATTTTTTATGTGCTTTTTTAGAATTTATGTGCATCTTAGTGTTAACATCCAGCGTTTTTTTATATGCGATGACCCAAAATTCATAGGAGGATGGAAACATAGCTACTGAAAAATGACCACTTTTACAGTGAAATTAGCCAACTCAGATTAAATTATCTAAATATTTAAGCATCTTAATAACATGTGTAGAAACATACCTTTCCAGCTTCCTGAAATGTCCTGTAGGATAAGAATGTCTGTCTGAAAAGCATTTGTTAAGAAGGCCTCACTTCCATTTGTGATCTCTGTTGTTTTATTTTGGACATTTGTTAAGTACCACTGTACGCCTCCGAGTTGTTCTGGTGGAGTACAGGTTATATTTGCAGAGGAGCCCATATCAATCGGTTGCTCCTGAGGTACGAGAATATTGACGAGGCCTTTGGAGAAAATAACAAGATGTGACTGTGTAATAAACTCTTCTTTATCGCATAACATTGTGTAAAAAGTTCAAGAAATAGTTCACAATAAATAAATAAGTTACCTGTTGTTGTCAGCTTAGAATTATTCAGTGGCTGTATTACTTTCTCAAGCGCTTCAGATGTAACTGGACCAAGTAACTTTACTGTATAATGTACAATCACACTGCCAGGACTTTAAATAAATGGGAAACGTTACTACATTTTCGGTCTTTTATCTATTTCTAATGTTTTATGTGTGTATAACAAGAAACAGTATCTGCCAGAGGTGCATGTTATCATTATTACCTGTAACTGTTGATAATCAGAGAATCAAAATATTTCAATGTGCTGAAATGTGCCTTGAACTAAAAGAAATAAAAACATGCAGGTGTGGTATATGTACAAACAGTGTAAGTATATTTCTGTTGATTAAATTAAATCAAAACAAAACAAAACTACAATATGTTTTTTTAGTCGTTGCAAGATGACAGTATTTTGCCTGTATATTTTACAGTTCATATACTGTATGGACTACTTAAGCTGATTTGAACCACCATAAAAATACAGGCAAAAGGGAATAATGACTTGGAGTTCATCAAATTCACCCTTTCTATAAACAATGGATGGTGGAGGGTGCACAGTGTTACCAACACATAGACTAAACACAATAATGATGTAATAAACATTAACGGTTAAACTTTATTTTAAGGTGTCATTGTTACAGTGTAATTATATATTTAAGCACTGAGTAATACTTATTAACTACATGTACTTACTATAGGGTTAGGGTAGGATGAAATTATGCATTATTTAATGTACTATGGTAAGTACATCATGTAACAAAGACACTAAAATAAAGTGTTACCGAATTAACTAAACAACATAAAATGTAAAGCATCAAACACCATAATGAAAAAAATCTGGTAAACGAATGTAAGAAACATAATCTTTAATATAATGTCATAGACTTAAATATGTGTGCCATATTTTCTTTTCACCTTGCATGTTAAAATGATTAAAAACATACAAACACATTTTTTTAACAGTGTTGGGTTGATTTTCAGCAGTACATACCATAGTAGTTACATTTTGTTCCTGGTCCTTGTAGACTTGTTCATTTTTTTTGTCTGGATAACATAATATTGCGTAAAATGTATCTTTCAATGTAGTAGATCCATTAATGCTTACTGGACAAAAGAAAAAGAATTACAGCATTCAATAAACCTTTAAGAAATCATCAAAAAAATCCTTTGCCCATATCAAACAATACTCTACCTCTTTTATCAGACAGACAGACAGCAGTGTAATCAACATTTATCATGCAGTTCTTTGCATTATCTTTGCAGCTGGGATAATTTTTACGTATGTCTTCACTCCATGTGTAATTTGTCATGCATGAACAATTCTTCTGCATCTTATCCAATGTGCAATCTGCAAACAAGCACATTCAATTTTTTTTTCCTTCATAATGTCAGCAATTTATTGATTAGAAATGCAGCAATTGTTCATAAAGTTTATTTTTGTTAAATCAACTTATGGATCATTCCCCTTATACATTTTCATGTACCCCCATCATATATTGAATTAAACCCTAATTTAAAAAGGCTATTTCATAAATAAATCATAGTTTTCTTTTTTCAATATCAATTTAAATGAACATCGGGGTGAATTTGGTAAACGAACTATCAATTTATAGGTTTTTCCTAACTAAAGAAATCATTTTCCATCATCATAGACTTTTGGACATCATCCTCCAGGAACTGACATCCTTTTTTTGTTCAATTTACAACCATTTCATCTTGTTTGATCAATACATAAATCAGTTTGATGATTTCAACATTTTAAAGATGCTTAAAAATATGAGTTTTAACGTCCTCACGCAAGCCAACTGTAACTAATGAGTTATCATTATTAATGTTGATGTTTCTGAACTTGATAAATGTTCATTCTGAATGCACAAGGAAACGGCCCAATGTA
Organism: Chrosomus eos; assembly: GCA_036326025.1. Taxonomy (NCBI): domain Eukaryota; kingdom Metazoa; phylum Chordata; class Actinopteri; order Cypriniformes; family Leuciscidae; genus Chrosomus; species Chrosomus eos. The sequence continues at coordinate 29,684,701 of CM070832.1, forward strand.
CGTGTAATCAGTGGCGTGCACAGACCTCTTCAGGGGCAGGGGCGGAGGGACCAAAAAGGGCACTAATTTTTTTTTTTTTTTTTTTTTAACAGTAGGCTACCTGCATTTTTATTCTCTTTTCAGCCAATTTGTGAGAGGGATGCTTCCTTTGGCTGCATCAGAGAGTTCCCTGATTTTTTTTTTTTTTTTTTTTTTTTTTCTTGACATTCTAAGAAAATATGTTGATACAATTATTAGAATGCATAACACATCAAATGAAAATAGGGAAATTATGATAATATTACTAAATATTATTTACTTTACCAAACAAAACAGAGAATCAAGAAGGTAATTATGGAAAATTATTTTTTAGTTTTGTTGAAACTTTTCAAAACTTTTTTTATATATAATATTTGTTTGTATTATTATTTTGAGTGGCAATTGTGCGTAATTGTATTGTTATTTATTATAATATTTATAAAAATATTAATAATTTTTATTATTTACAATTATCAGAAAAGGGCACAATACATTTTGAGACAAAAGGGGCAGGGGCTTGAGCCCCGTCCCCCCCCCCCCCCCCCTGTGCACGCCACTGCGTGTAATATAAGGAACTTTTCAGTATAGATTTTTCACTGGTGTTTTTGCAGTATTTTTAATTACGACTTGCATTGTGTTTTGTTTTGGGGTTTAAGGAAGCATCTGTAAAATTAACGGATAATATACTGGCTTCTTTTTGTTTATTTTTTTTACAGATTTTTTCTTACAGTGTTGGCGTTGTGTAACTTCAAGCATTCTGTTTGTTTACCTGTTGTGCTGGTGATTTCGGTTACAATCGCATTCTCATTGTTCACGTTTATTGGTTTAAGCTTTCCCAGATGATCAGTGACATAATCATACACCGAATTTTCAAGTTCAAGCTCAAGAAAGTACACCTTTGTGGAATTCCCTGGAATGAAGCATTGTGACAGTATTCAGTTTGACGATGATTCATGAAAAAACACATTATTATCAATAGAGTATTATTGATGAGCAGAAAAAAAATCTATATATTACCTGCCACAGCTACCTATCAATCAAAAGTGTTAAAGAGTTAATACTTATAAATTGTTTGTATAACTAAAGAATTTTGAAAAAAATTAAATCACAACCCACCTTAAAAATCAATGCCAAAAAAATGAAAATGACACCTTTAGGCGATTTCATCTTTGTGCCATCCATTTCTACTGAATGGAAGAGAGCGCAGTCATTAATATGAACGTGCATATGACTTCCATCAGTGATGTCAATCAGGCAATACATTTACATGTATTCATTTATCACACACATATATCCAAAGCGACTTATAAATGAGGAATACAACAAGAGATTCATCTTAAGGAGGCAATACGAGAAGTGCTAATGAAAGTTTCAAACATCATCCAGAAAAGAACAAACTGGAACAGGGAGGGTTTTAAGAAGGAGTGAAAGCAAAGTTGATTTTTTTTTAATAATGAATTGACCACGACAATATGCATTCAGATACACTACCAATCAAAAGTTTGGATTTAGTCTCTCATGATCACCAAAGCTGCATTTATTTGATCAAAGATGCAGTAAAAACAGTGATATTGTGAAATATTAATACAATTTAAAAGAACTGTTTTCTATTTGAATATATTCTCAAATGTGATTTTATTTCTGTGAATTTTCCGCATCATTACTTCAGTCTTCAGTGTCACATGAACCTTCAGAAATCATTATAATATGCTGATTTTCTGCTCAAGAAATATTTATTATTATTAGCAATGTTGAAAACAGCTGCTTCATATTTTTGTGAAAACTATGATACACTAAAAGTTAAAAAATTTGGGGTTAAATAAGATAAAAATAAATATTAATTATTTTATTCAGCAATGACGTAATATTTCTAAATCAAATAAATGTAACTTTCTATCAAAATAGAAAAACTTTCTATCAACTTTCTTTAACTTTTCCAACAAAGAATCCTGAAAAAATGTATCATGTTTTCCACAACATTTTCAACATAATAACAAGAAACATTATTCACAATTGAGCAGCAAATCATCATATTAGAATGAGTAATGATGTTCAGCTTTGTCATCACAGGAATAAATTACATTTTAAATACATTCAAATAGAAAACAGTTATTTTATACTGTAATAATAATATTTCAAAATATTTCTGTTTTAGCTGTATTTTGGATCAAATAGATGTTGAGCATAAGAGACTTCTTTCAAAAACATTAAATGCGTCCTGATACATGGAGCTGAACTGGCGATAAAAGCTTAAGTGTGTTGACGTACCTCTTTTGCTTGTAAATCCTGACAGCATTATTGATCTCTGGATTCAGGCCGTAATTTAATCGCAGTGATCACTTTATTAAAAAAGTGTCCATACATACAGAGTGAGAGGAGAGAATGATATCCCAGTCAATGGATTTTCCCAATAACCCTCCTGATTTGCATTATTCACATCACATGACTCATCAGAGACTTGATTCAAATTATTCTCCACCATAAAAATAGCTTATCTCGATTAAAATATAGCCTACTGTGTGATACACTGTCAAAAAAAATATTGCTGGCTTAACCTAAGTAATCTGGATGCCTTCAAATTGAGTTAAGTGAAGTTACATTAGCCTATAGTGAATCTTAGTTGATTTGACAGAAGAAAAAAGGTGCGATAACAAATCGTGAAAATAATTTCTTGGGCCGTTCACACAGAACGTGTTTTTTCATTCCACTGCGCTACTTTTCCGTTGTTTTTCAATGTAAACGCACTCTAGATCTGTGTTTTGCAGCCCAGTTCCCGGAGGCACACCAACACTGCACATTTTGGATGTCTCCCTCATCTGACTCATATATTTCTGGTCTTGGAGAAGTCTTAATAACTAACTATGAGTTGAATCAAGTGTGTTTGATTAGAAAGAATTTGAAAACGTGTAGTGTTGGCCAAGCCACTGGAAGTCAAGCCTGCAACCTTTAGCCAAAAACATAACGGCTAAAGCTAAAGCTGTGACTGTCAGTATGCAGGGAAGGAGACAAGAGGCCTTTTCTTTTCTTTTTTAAATGGATATCAATGGAGGAGAGGCTTCACTATGCTGAATAAACAGCTTTTGTAAGGAAATCGCTTATTTAATGAATTAACTGTTCGCTAATCTTAAACATGTTTTACACAAAACAATACTTTTGTTGGGAACTCTATGTAGATTTTACCTTGATAAAAATGTTATTTTTTAAGATAAGGCAGTAGGGAATGTCGTGACAGGTAAGACCACCAGCAAATGTGCATTAGTTAATAATAATCGTTGTGTAATATTGAGTGATATTGTATAGTGTCTAAAGAAAATAAACAATATCGATGTTTTCTTTGGCTTTCAGGTTTTACCAAGTATAATAAAACTTGAATGACTGTGAGTGCCAAGGTCTATGATGCTGATATGATGCATTTTAAGGGGAAAAATATGTATAATTTAATTATAAATATTGTATTATATTGTTGTTTAATGAAAAAAGTAAATCAAATAATGATGTGTTCTCTCTAATGGCTTCCAGGTTTCAACAAATGATAATGCTTTTTAATGAATGAGGGTAAACAAAATATAAAGATTTTAATATATGTAGGCTATTCTTTCTATGGCTTCCAGATTTCAACAATTAAATTACAATTACATTATATTATCACTGCTATGTATGCCCAATAAAGCAGTTTTTTAATGAACAGATTCAAATCTAACCTTAAATATCTGAATTTGTGCTCTTTTTCCGCTCAGTACTTTTTTTCAGCTCCTACTGTACGTTTATTAGCGATATAACACCAAATATAAAACATTATTCACAAGACGAACACGGCAATAGACAAGAAAGTGAAAACTGTAAAACTGAATGCCGATGTCACTGCCATTATATGATAGGCCGATCCAAGTTGGCCGATACGCTTTCTCCAATAGTCACAGACCTCTCTCATCTCCCTTTAAAGGTGCTCTAAGCAATGTCACGTGTTTTTTAGGCCAAAATATTTTTTGTCATCACATACAGCAAACATCTCCTCACTATCCGCTAGCTGCTGTCCCCTTGAACACACTGTAAAAAACCGCGGTCTCTGCAGACACCACATCCACAAACGGCAACAAAAACAAACTGGGCTAACCCGCGCCACGAAACACAACAAACTGTTCCAGCCAATAACTGACAAGAAGGGTTTGGGGGGTTAGTGCGCGGATGAGGAGGAGGGAGGGTCTAGCTAGCCTCCGTTTTGTTTGACAATACTTTAAACGTCAACTAGAAGTGACGTCACCCGACATCGCTTAGAGCACCTTTAATAAAACAATCTCTGGTTGTGTTGGTGTGCCTCCAGGAACAGGATTGGGTAACGTGCTCTAGATGGTTGTCTTTTACCATCGCGCTGGCATCTTTTGTAGCATCTCAAGCAAGACACAGCATCCTAAATAAGCGACGCTCAAGTTAAAGTGGTTATTTGTACGAATCTTCATGTAGAACTCACATGTTCACTTTTTATTGCCAATGTGTGAACCGCTTGTAATGAATCTTAAAATAACTAAACTTTCCTGACTTCCTAGGTTGTTTAAGAAAGCCTGTAGACTGATTTTAATGTGAAGGACACGAGTCGGTGTTGTGCCTAACCGTAACTCCCCATCAAATTATTACACCCACTTCATTTTTGAAGCTGCTACCTGATTGCCTAATCCTAACCCCAGTCACTCCACACAACACAACACAACACCTGTTTTGGATAAAACTATTTCTTGCTCACACGCAATTGCAAGAACCAATCAACCACAGAAAGCGTCGGCTCACTGCTGAACAGGCAACCATAATAAGAAACCACTTCCATCTTTGCAATCAGCTTATACACATGTTGCTTTTGGTAAACTCAGCCCAGAACAATGCTTATCAGAGGACAGACAAACATAATGTGGATTCATTTAGTTTGTGTTATTTTATTTCACAAAAAACTAATTAAAATTGTACATAGTTTGTGCAATTAAATTGAACCAAAACCACTAGAACAATCAATGTTATATATTTTGTTGATTTGTGTACTTGCATTATCCTAAATGTATCTAGAAGGTTTAAATCTAGAGAAATAAGCAGTTTGAACCAGGACACGGACCGTGTCATACCGGATCATAATCGCTTTACCCTTGTTTCCTTGATTTGTAGAAACCATGGAAACACGAAAGAAGCTTATGTATATATATATATATATATTATGTGTTTTATTAAACAGGTGAGCAATTGTTTGGATACATTCATTGACAGAAAATGAATCATTGTTATACAGCTCAACACAGTTAGTCTTTTTGTTTAAATCTCCTTTTCTTGATGTACCACAAGTAGCATATTTACCATGCCTAATACCGATCTAGCTCACTGCAGTGTGTAACAAATGCCTCATAGTAGCGGACACACAGAGTAGCATTATAACAACTATCAACACACACAAATGTATCTAATATGATAAAACAGCGCTGCGTTTCCTCACACACGCATGACCGGAATAATGCGGGATAATAAAAGCTCCACTTCTCTTGAAATGTGTGTCGCACTCGTTTCTCATTAGCAATCGCTCCACGGCCTCGTTCCTCTCCAGCGGCTTTCGTAACGTTAATAAATCTTTAATACATTACCGGTCATCCATGAATATGATTTCTGCACGAGTCCCGTTGTATTCTCCACCGGCTGTAGAGGTGAAGACAACAACTCCCATGATTCCGCGAAATCAAGCGTCATCAAACTACGCCTCTGTTTTGAATATACGACCTCTAGTGGCGAAAAATTACTTAGTGTGCCTTTAAACTGAATGTTAGTTGTAATGAAGAGATGAGTCCCACCTTTGGACCCCAGTAGAATGCCTGATCTAAAGCTGTTCTCGTGATAACTTCTTGTAGCTAACGTTAGCTTTTTTAGCTTTTATGTAGCATGCTAGCCTGGGTTTCCCCATACTGCCTTACCGCAGCGCGATTCAATTCACGCTGAAAGGCAGTCTGGATACCATGGCCAGATTTTTCGCCTCATTTAGGGAACCAATCACAGAACGGGGAGGGAGAAGCTAGACGATGACGACATCTATGCGACACACGGAAACAGTTTGTTTATCGATTTAACATGGCTGAAGACGCGAAGCTACTCTTTGATAAAAAACTTAACGTCATTGTTTACAAAAAAGATCTTTCCCATCGTCTTCTTCCTTGTCTAATTTCTGTAGCTCTACATACCTCATCTGGTATAATCGAAACGATTGGCTATGAGCTACGTACAGGCATATTTGATAGACATTCTTAGCACCCAATAAACTGCGACGGGCATTCTGAAACCACGCCTCAAATACGAGAAATTGCGCATGTGGTTCCCAGACCCAATTCTCAACGAGATTGGGTCTGGCGTTAGCCAGGCTAGTAGCATGCTGCTATGTATCCCTACAGCTAAATCCATAGCGCTTTTCACAGTACACACAGCTTTATAGAAAGACAGACAGCTGTTGTGTAATTGAATTGTATAAGCTAACTACAAAAACACTAATTTCACAATATATAGCTCTGAATCAATCGGATTGCTTGGGTTCAAAGGTGGGACTCATCTCTTCACCACACCTGCCCTAAGAGTGTGTTTTTTGAAAAATTTTTTTAGCAATGCTTAATTTCTTTCGTAGCAATAATTGCATTGAAAGAATAGGGTAAAACAACCTCTTACCAGTGTGGCAAAAAATAATGATAACTTAGGTTGTTGTTCTGGTTTTGCCATAGATCCATGTGTTAATACTAACTCACAGCAATGACGTTTACAAAATATATGCAATAGGAAACTACTGTAATAATTAAACCTGCTGATGTAAGATAACAATTTTGGTGTGTTTTTTTTTTCATGTGCAAACACCCCTCACATTTTCTTACTATACTGACATATTGTTTTCTTTACTCGCATTTTTCGTTCTCAGGGAGCAACACCGTGGACTTCCTGGTCATTCACGTCATCGGATTTGTTAGAATGTAAATTCTTTATTTAGCAGACACAATTCTGCCCTGCGAAACCCACAAATGATTCTGCTTATCTGCAGTACAGCATTCTTTATTTGCATTTATTTTGCTAACATGCAATATTTACTCCACATGGTCATGTAATAAACTTTATCTGGTCTTCCTGCAGGAATAGTTGTCTAACCTGGTTTGGTTTGGTTCTTTGGCTATAAAAGTTGAGGAAAGAACAAGAAGTTTGGACACATCTAATCATTTACTTTCTTTACACCATTTGCACCATTTACACCAAAACCATAAAAAAAAAGTCCAACTCACTTATTTTTTCAGTATGCAGGCACTATTTATTATTGTGTACAAACGTTCGTTTCAAGGGTTTAAGCAGAAGCCTTTTGTTCAAAAGTTTGTCTGTTTTTTTGTTGATTGATTGTTTGAAACATTGTGTCAAGGATCTAAAATTAAATAAAAAAAAATTCACTGATCACCACAGAATGTTGCAAAATAACCGTCCATCAGATACTTTGAATATTCAGTAATAGATACTAGTAAAATTCAGTTGTTTGGGGAATCAATCCTCAAGGAAACAGAGCCGGTCAACAGCAGGCTCATTCATTTACAGTATATAAACAAAAGTACAAGATACAATCGATGCTCACAAAAACTGCTCAAAATAGCATAACTGTATTTGCATCTTACTTTGCATTCCCTCATAAATTTTTATGAAATGAAGCCTACATAACTGACGTTTGCTTCTCATGGCATTTTATGCTTATTTTTTTGTGATAACGGTTTACAACAATAAATTATAGGCAGATACATGCTTCTTACTGTTGCTTTTGTGCATATTCAAAACATTGTCATATTAATAATAACAGGAAAATTTGTTTGTTAGTTTATTAGTTTGTGCCACTACCTAAATTATTTATGTTTTCCAAACTTTTTTGTCGGCAAAATTTACAGTCCTGAAATATTTACTTTTGCTTAATAAGTTAATATTTAAATAATTTAAAGACACATTCACATGTTCACGGTTCTCTGATATTAACGGTCACATGACCATTTTATGAGTGTTTTATTTCAGTTGTTTTTATTTTAAAATTGATTTCAATTTAATGATTCGCTTTTTTATGATTTAAATAATGATTAGCATTTCCCCTGAAATTTGTGAAACCCTGGTTTAAATTGGTTTAAAAACTGACAAGGCAGAAATGGTTCATGCTTAGTTTTAGTAACGATTAATTACATCATGTATCTATCTATAAATTACAGGAACGTCTGTCTGTCTGTGTGTCTGTCTGTCTGTCTGTCTGTTATTCGCATATCTCTCGAACCGTTAGTCCTATTAATTTCAAATTTGCCAGGTGTCTTGCTACGGGAACGAGTAAGTGCAGTGCCAAGTTTGGCGTTGTTTGGATGAGAAATGCAAAAGATATTGTTAAATATATAGGTAAAAGATGCACTTAGAAGGTTGTGGTTTAAAAATAAACATTCTGACATTAGAGGGTTGTGGTTTAAAATTTCTTTCTACCATGCACAAATACAAATGTCACTGAACTTATGCTGTTTAGACACACCAAACCAACAATTACTAAAAACACACACAAAAACTGATTTTGCACGGGCACGGGCACTTTGCACTAGTATTAAAAGAATGCATGCACCCATGCAATACACTCACCTAAAGGATTATTAGGAACACCTGTTCAATTTCTCATTAATGCAATTATCTAACAACCAATCACATGGCAGTTGCTTCAATGCATTTAGAGGTGTGGTCCTGGGGTCTGTTTCAGAAAGGAGGTTAAGTAAAAACTCTGAGTTAACCCTGAAATGAGGGAAACTCTGGGTTTTCCGTTTCAGAAAGGGAGGTAAGTCAAACCCGAGAAAGCAGAGTAAGTCAAGCCCGTTTCTGAAAGAGAGGTAACTTATACTCAGAGTCAGTTACCATGGTAACTTACTCTGTGAACCTAACCTGGTCGGGAGCAGGTTTTCTTCAGTAAACCCAGAGTTTCTTGCGGTCTCCTCCCCTTTTTTAAAGAGGAAGTGGTGTTTAAACACCAACAATAATACTAAAATGTATTTAAACATTCTTTAAGGAATATACATTGCATGGTTTAATTGACTAAATCTATTTTGCAGCACTTTGCCAAAAAAAAGGGATTAAAACGTTTGCTAAACTTTAATTTGATTACCACCGTTTTTGATAATATATTTGTATTAAATCATAAAAAAAAAATCTGAATAAAAAACATTTCATAGAACATAGAACATAGAATTATTTTTTAAACATAATTTAATAAGTTATTAATGATAAAAAATAAGAGGTTAATCTAATTTATAATCAATTATTCAAATTAGTTGATTAGGTATGTTTTTATTGAACAAATGTTTAATTTATTTAACTGTCATTTTAACTGATGATAATAACCGTAATTTAATAATGCAGTTTATATATTTAATAATTGTTTAATACCATAAACCGTGATATTTTCTGAGACAGTTATCATTAGGGCTGGGAATCGCTGGGTACTTCACGATACGATACGAGATGCGATACATTGTTCACGATACCGATAATATCACGATATGGCGATACTGCGATAATCGATATATTATCAGTAATAACTCACAATATATCATGGTTTAAGAAATACAAATATTTTTTTGGGATGAAACACAATAACAAAAACAACTTGTGTCTTATCAGTTGCAACAAAACAGTCACAAACACTATTTTAGTGTAACATTGCTGCAATCAGTAGTAATAAAAATGTTTACGTCGAGCCGGGTGATGCCGCGTGAGGTGTCTGTGCATGTGGTCGTGTTTCCCGTCTAGTGGACTTTTGCAAAGCCAGACATCCCAAGTCTCCTGGAAGTTCCGGGAGTCTCCCGCATATTGATAGCGTCTCCCTGATGTCCGCAAATTAGTTCTAATCTCCCGGAATCTAGAGCGCGCATGCGAGACAGAACATACTGCGCGCATAACATACATAGCACGCGCACGACAGATAGGGAGAGAGCGAGAGACCTTGCGTGTGTGCCTCATGAAAGCTAGTCAAATCCAGTCAACTCGGATAATGAATAGAGCGTTTTATAACGGCTTTTAAGATCGATACTTGGCAAGAGCGCATCGAGAATCGATCGCGGGAGTAAATATCGTGAGATATCGCCATATCGATATTTTGGCGCACCCCTAGTTATCATACTGTGAAACTCTCATATGTTACAACCCTACATGGGAGAGTCCCCTACCCCCCCAACTCTACATGGAAGAGCCCCCCCCCAACCCTACATGGAAGAGCCCCCCCCCCCAACCCTACATGGAAGAGTCCCCCACCCCCAACCCTACACGGGAGAGTCCCCCACGCCCCCAACTCTACATGGAAGAGTCCCCCACCCCCAACCCTACACGGGAGAGTCCCCCACGCCCCCAACTCTACATGGAAGAGTCCCCCCCCCCCAACCCTACATGGAAGAGTCCCCCCCCCCCAACCCTACATGGAAGAGCCCCCCCCCCCCCCCCCAAACCCTACATGGAAGAGTCCCCCCCCCCCAACCCTACATGGAAGAGTCCCCCACCCCCCACCCCCAACCCTACACGGGAGAGTCCCCCACCCCCCCAACTCTACATGGAAGAGTCCCCCCCCAACCCTACATGGAAGAGTCCCCCCCCCAACCCTACATGGAAGAGCCCCCCCCCCAACCCTACATGGAAGAGTCCCCCACCCCCAACCCTACACGGGAGAGTCCCCCACGCCCCCAACTCTACATGGAAGAGCCCCCCCCAACCCTACATGGAAGAGTCCCCCCCCCCCAACCCTACATGGAAGAGCACCCCCCAACCCTACATGGAAGAGTCCCCCCCCAACCCTACATGGAAGAGTCCCCCACCCCCCCACCCCCAACCCTACACGGGAGAGTCCCCCACCCCCCCAACTCTACATGGAAGAGTCCCCCCCCAACCCTACATGGAAGAGTCCCCCACCCCAACTCTACATGGCAGAGTCCCCCCCAACCCTACATGGAAGAGCCCCCCCCCCCCCAACCCTACATGGAAGAGCCCCCCCCCCAACCCTACATGGAAGAGTCCCCCCCCCCCCCAACCCTACATGGAAGAGCCCCCCCCCCAACCCTACATGGAAGAGTCCCCTACCCCCCCCCCCAACCCTACACGGGAGAGTCCCCCCCCCCACACCCCCGCTGTTAAACAAGTTACTCAGCAACTTTTACTCACATTTTAAATTAGCTACTTTATACTTTTACTTGAGTAGATTTTTAGACTGGTATTTTTACTTGTACTTAAGTAAAAATGTATCAAAATAATAGTAGCCTACTTTAGGTTGAATAACATTCTTCCAGTTTCACCTCTGATATTATAACAGTTGGGTAAGTTACTCTAAAATAGTTATGAATTATTAACTACAAATGACATCTTCAAGAGTGTAATTAGATTAATGTAATAATTAGTATCTTTATAAGTATTGGTCTACATATTACTAATTACTAAATCCTATATCAACCTCAACCACTTGAACAATACAAGGAGAGACAAGAAACTGCACTTTTAATGCTTTCAAATTAACAATATACAATTGCATGAATTATTCTCGAATTGATCAAAGTGTGTAGAGGGAGAAGGTTACATAAAAAATATACCTTTTAAAAATGTATGTTAAATCCACTACTGTTTTATACTGAATTGGTCTATATAGTCTATGCAGTAGCATATTTATTGTAATTGCATCATATTTTATTTTAAATTACAGAAGAATTAAGAGTAATCCCTTTAATTAAATTACAATATATAGATTACTTTTTTTGTCTGGCGCTGTTGCCATGGTGACTCATAATATCTGGGCTCCATTGATAATGACTTTTTATAGTTGTGGTGCACGCGCTTAACTCAGAGTCCGTCAACTCAGAGTTGATTGAACTTACTCATTTCAGCTGTTCTGTAACCGAAAACTCAAAGAGTTTCCCATCTCAGGGTAAGTCAACTCAGAGTTCAAGTTTTAACTCAGAGTTGGTTGAACCTTCTTATTGAAACAGGCCCCAGGTCAAGACAATCTCCTGAACTCCAAACTGAATGTCAGAATGGGAAAGAAAGGTGATTTAAGCAATTTTGAGTGTGGCATGGTTGTTGGTGCCAGACGGGCCGGTCTGAGTATTTCACAATCTGCTCAGTTACTGGGATTTTCACGCACAACCATTTCTAGGGTTTACAAAGAATGGTGTGAAAAGGGAAAAACATCCAGTATGCGGCAGTCTTGTGGGCGAAAATGCCTTGTTGATGCTAGAGGTCAGAGGAGAATGGGCCGACTGATTCAAGCTGATAGAAGAGCAACTTTGACTGAAATAACCACTCGTTACAACCCGAGGTATGCAGCAAAGCATTTGTGAAGCCACAACACACACAACCTTGAGGCGGATGGGCTACAACAGCAGAAGACCCCACCGGGTACCACTCATCTCCACTACACATAGGAAGAGGCTACAATTTGCAAGAGCTCACCAAAATTGGACAATTGAAGACTGGAGAAATGTTGCCTGGTCTGATGAGTCTCGATTTCTGTTGAGACATTCAGATGGTAGAGTCAGAATTTGGCGTAAACAGAATGAGAACATGGATCCATCATGCCTTGTTACCACTGTGCAGGCTGGTGGTGGTGGTGTAATGGTGTGGGGGATGTTTTCTTGGCACACTTTAGGCCCCTTAGTGCCAATTGGGCATTGTTTAAATGCCACGGCCTACCTTAGCATTGTTTCTGACCATGTCCATTCCTTTATGGCCACCATGTACCCATCCTCTGATGGCTACTTCCATCAGGATAATGCACCATGTCACAACGCTCGAATCATTTCAAATTGGTTTCTTGAACATGACAATGAGTTCACTGTACTAAAATGTCCCCCACAGTCACCAGATCTCAACCCAATAAGCATCTTTGGGATGTGGTGTAACGGGAGCTTCGTGCCCTGGATGTGCATCCCACAAATCTCCATCAACTGCAAGATGCTATCCTATCAATATGGGCCAACATTTCTAAAGAATGCTTTCAGCACCTTGTTGAATCAATGCCACGTAGAATTAAGGCAGTTCTGAAGGCGAAAGGGGGTCAAACAAGTATGGTGTTCCTAATAATCCTTTAGGTGAGTGTACATGTATTAAGAACATAAATTGGGTCAATTTTGATTTTAAGCTGACTTAACTAAGGAGAAGTTAGAAATCAAAAGTTTCCCATGGTGATCTGGTTACTTTGGGGAAGATGTCAGTTCAATTTATTTGTTTATGTTTTTCATAATCCATTCAGGTATGCTACATGTATAAAGCAGCTGTACAAAGACCAGAGCTTGACACGCGCCCCAGTGAGGAAACAGGAACTGGCCAGGAAAAGCCAGAATAAACTATGTTTACAGTAGTCAGCACTCTGAAAACATTATGTAAACGCAGATTATATTTCCCTTATGCTGTTTAAGGGATTAAGAGAAAGTGCTTTGTATTAATCCCTTAAATAGCCAAGAAAATGCTGTGAGGATGTTTTTTTTTCTGGTATTTTTAAAAATGTCTTTCCAGTAAGCTTGTTCATGCAAACCAGCAACATACATCTATTTTACAATGCAAATCTATCTGAGAAACACAAGAAACAACATAACCTGAATGAAGGGAACGCTATACCTGTTCTTCTGCTTTGACTAGTTTATAGTTTATGTGAGTGTATACTGCAAATTATGTACACATTTTAGCATAGTAATAAAAAAATGATTAAAGGTTGACCTGAAAAGACTCTGACCTGTGGTTGCTGTGTCTTTAAGTCAGTATCGTATTCTGTACCCTATACAGGCAACATTCACTCTTAAAAATAAAGATTATTAATTGGCTATCATATAGTGAACATTAAGAACATTGCCATTGCACAAAAGGTTCTTGGTAGTGGAAAAAAGGTTCTTTAGATTATTAAAATGGTCTTCACACTAAGAAAAAATGGTTCTTTTAGAAGAGTTCCATGGAAGGTTCTTTGGGAAACCAAAAATGGTTCTTCTTTGTCATCGCATTTGAACCTTTAATTCTAAGAATGTTGTTGGAAAAGAAAGTGCTGCAGAAAGCTTCATTTAACAGGAAGTTCCTTCCTGGTGGCGATCATGTGATGACGAGTCTTTGGACTGCCACCGTCAGCTCTCCGTACTTCAGTAAGAGAACTGACATTTAGCCAAGAAATGGCATTCTGAAATGTCAGCATGACATTTGTCTGTTTATAAAGTTGCATTTACGGCATCTCAGCTGAGCATCTGACCATGAAACCTACAATCTGCTTTAAAAAAACACTGCATTCTCCTTCTAGTTTGACTTTGATTCAGAGTTCTTTCTTCAGTGATTGGGGAACTTGCGAATTGGGAACTTATCCTTTTCTGTCTTTCTTCTGAAAAAGAGGTTTCACCGGTGTAGAAATTGAAGAAACCCCAAATGGTTCCTCGGGTCTTTTCATTGTTACAGTGCAGTGTTATGAACATGAGGGCCTTTCTGGATTTTACACACTGGAGACATCTGCTGGTCACATGTAAGAAGAACCAAAACAATGACAATGCAGAGGCTTGAAATTGGGAAGATACTTGCATTCGTTTTCAGATAAAATTATTATATAATTTGTTCCAGCCAAAATAAAGTCGCTTTTTGAATTTAAAGAGGCAAATGCTTAAGAGCCTATAAATGATTGAATCATTATTACAGTGATTATTATGTTTCTATCATTCTATCATCTTCTAACCCTGATGGAGTGTGTAGCTTTTAATTTCTTAAACAACCGTGTATGAAGACACATCATGGCCATATTCCAGGAGGACAATGTCAAGATTCATCAGGCTCAAACTGTGAAAGAATGGTTGTGAGGGAGGATGAAGAATCAATTTTCAACATGTATCAGCCCCCCGAATCCTGAGTCTTTAATTTCATTAAAGTCTTTGGGATGTGCTGGAAGAGACTTTACAGATTCCTGGACTCTTGTATACTCAATATAAGATCTGGACCAAAAAATGAGGCATCTCTTCGTGGATTTAAATGCTGTGATGTTATTTCCACCAATTTATGTGAAAAAGATTCTTCCCAACCATTCTTTCACAGTTTGAGTCTGATGAATCTTGACATTGTCCTCCTGGAATAAGGCCATGATGTGTTTTCCTGCATGCTTGTTCAAGAAATAAAAAGATACACAATCCGTCAATTAGACTTTGTTTATTTTGACAAGAACTAAGCACATTTTCTTCCACAATTATTTGACAATACCATAACATGAAACAAAATGAAATTTCCATTCATGTATAATGAAAAAAAAATGTATTTGATTGTGTTGTTTATTTGTATTTAAATGTCACAATGGGAAAAAAATGCTAATGGTCCTATTTTATTTTAAGGTGAAATATGAGCCAGACCGAAGAGATTCACCCACAGCAGCAGCAGCACATAATGCACACATGTTTTATTAGAAAAGTTGATTTGCAGAACATTGCATTTGTACTTTACATCTTTACAGATATTAACATTTTAGTGCATGCTGTAAAAATAGCTTTCATTGGTTTTGTATACAGCAGCTACACGTGCAAAAGAATACAAACATGACAGAAATATACAGCCCATTATAAAAATTTACGCCCAGGCACAATACTCTCTTCAGCATAATTACAGTCAAACTGAACTTTTACACATCTCTGTAATTAGCTTTACCAACACCATCAATATACAAAATATTTACAATATTTATCACTAGAGTGCAGGCTAACTCTGAGCACTTATGATATTTTGGCTAAACAGAGGTCTCTTGCTCCATATGAGACACTGGGTTTTTTGGGAGAAATGTTTCTGTCTCTTCCTGTGTTCCAGCATCCTCCTTTACGTTCCCATTTATTTCTTTATGATCATCAATCTGCCAGAAGTAGTTTTACTACAGTAAAATCACCCAAAGCAACAAGGCATTTATTATACAGTCATAGTAGCGTCTTACCTTGTGTTGAGGATGTGACGTGCAGCAAGCGCTCGGCTCCACAAGCTTGAACAGGAGAGATCGTGCGGTTCTCACCACCGGATACACCGTGCCAGACGCCACATCGTCTGCTTTTGTTCGGCCTTGCAGTAGAAAATGTTTGCATATATAAATAATAAAACTGTATTTTTACATTTTCTGAAGATGTGAATGGTGCTTGCCCATTGTAACACTCAACACAACAGTGCGAGGTGTGTTGCCACAGTTTTTATTTATCAGTGTTATTTAGTATTATTTATAGTATTTATTAACATTTGAATTAGATTTTATTTTAATTTTAGCAATTGTATTTCTTATGTATTATTTTTAATATTTTTTTATATTTTATATTTTAGTTTTAGTCATTTTACAACTTCAACTTATTTTTTTCAGTTAGTTGACAAGGCAACAATTCTAATATTTATGTTTTATTCATGTTTTTATTTCAGCTTTATGCTAATACTTTACAATAAGGTTTCATTTGTTAACATTAGTTAACATGAACTAACATAATTCTGCATAATTTATTAATATTAGTCCATGTACATTTTTTTACTTTTACTAATCAAAAGTTGTATTTGCTAACATTAATGCACTATGGACTAACATGAACAACTATATTTTTACTAACATTAATATAAATTGTTTAAAAATATATATATTGCATTTGTAGGAGTTTCCCTTTCAGACAAAAATTTATAGGAGGAGTGTATTTAAAAAAATCATGCAAGGTGATTTACTAAGGATTGCGCTAATCAAGTTAGTGGTGTTTGCGCCATTATTTACCACTGAAAAAAAAAAAACATGTCTTAAACCAGATGCTGTAATAATACTATCAGAAGCTCTTGAGGTGAATGTTTCTCACCTGTCATGAAGCTGATAATGAGTCCGATAAGCACCACAGTGGAGGAGTTGAGCGCACTGTACCACATGTATGACAGAGAGTAGAAGCCATGCAGCCCTACAGGTCTGCTGAAAAACAGGAAAAACATTTGAATTCTCTCCCTCAGTAGATGCATCTACCTTACACTGCATGGCACGGATCTACAGGTCACCTGGCAGCATCTATGAGGGCAGTCACGGCTGTGATGGTGATGTTTTCAGGGCCGGCTGCTACCGTGTAAGTAGAGTTGAATGGAGGAACTACAGAACTGGATATCCGAGACAAAAAGCCACCAATGCCAACCCAGAAAGCTATGAGCAAACCTGCAGCAAGTCCTATTACAGCTCCCTGAATGCCAAAGAGAAAACATCCTTATTTATGTTCAAAAATATGTATTATTTCCACCACAGAATTATCATAATAATTTCACCACAGACATCTTATCTCATAATTCTCGCAATTCCGAGCTTATAGCTAAACTATAGCTAAGCTAAGTCCAAATTGTGAGTTTACTCGGAATTGCAAGAAATAAAGTCCGATTTTGAGATATAAAATCACAATTGCAAGAAAAAAGTCAGAATGGCAAGACATAAACTTGGAATTGTGATATAATGTCAGAATTGCGAGAAAAAAGTGATTGTGAGTTCTCGCAATTCCGAGTATGTAACTCGAAATCAATTCAATCAAGTTATAAACCTTTGAATTGTGAGCTAAACATTTTTTTTTAAAAAGTGGTGTAAACAAGTTTCTATAGAAGTTTGATGAATTGAAAGAAGGAACTTACAATGCTATTGGCGCATGGGAAAAAGATGCCAAGACAGAAGAGGCCGAGCAGTGGCCCGCCGACCATCCCGAAGATACTGAGAGCAGCCTGAAAGTGAAACACACAACTAGAGGTTAAGTAAGTGATAACACACATTCAGCCGATTGCTATCGCAAAACAAACAATGGCAGGATGATTGTGTCGGATATTGTATTATCTGGTTTATTTTGTGATAACAACTGACGTTATTCTGCTTATTACAGGATTGATTCGAGTTAAAATCTTCTATTATCTCATTAAACCGCAAAGTTTCTGTGAAGAAGTAGTTCCAAGCAGGCCGATTTTTCAGGCCAGACAAATGAACAATTTAAAAAAAGTGGAAATATAAGAGATAATACATCACTTATTACCCAGATTTCCACTAAATAAATAAAGATGGGAACATGAAACATTGAAATGAGAAGAAACCGTTTTAATATCTCTCCTTTTTATTAACCCATTACAATGTGCAAAGCATCATTCTAACAAGATGAACACTTATAAACTCACAATTCTGAAAAAAAATCTGAATTGTAAGATAAAATTTGCAAGTATCCTAGAACACAGTCAGTTATGTCTTATGAACGTAAACAGTTAAAACGCATGTGTAACAGTATATTGGATCCTTGCATTTGGTCTTAAAGTGACACCACCCTTATAAACATGCTGATATCTGTCATTAATATTAAACAACAAAAGAGAAAAAAATCTCTCACTGCTCTTGACTGAATCACTTTTGTAACTTTAATAAGAATTAATGTTTTTTTTAATTTAGACAGACACCATATATGTTTGATTTCTTAAAATCAGCTGATTACAGCAATAATTCATCAGCGCTTATAAAAGCATGTATGCTTACCTGAAGAACTGAACTGTTCATCAAATGTACGACATAAGCCATAGCAGACATATAATCCCATATGATACGGCTGGATAAGGAATATAATCATCCATTATAAACATGCTCACTGAAAGCTTCATTTGATCACTTTGAGCAAAGGAGAAATCAGATGAAACATATTCTATCATTGTGCATCATGGAAATCATTTCAAATGAAGAGATAAACATTGAAGATAACGTCTCACCCAGCATCTTTGAGAGCAGAGTGGCTCTGGCCTCCGTCATTGAGCAATGGGGTTTGATCAGATCCATCATGGTCACCGTGGCCAGTGAGTTCAACGCTGAGGATATTGTACTGTGATGAGAATGTGAACATCTCCGTTTTATTTTACAAATAAAGTTTACTTTCTAAAGCTTGTGCACCGACTATTGTCTTTATCTGCATCTCTGTAGAATGTAAGTTTATTATAGAGACAAAAGAAAAAGCAGATTTGCATGAATATGCACTACCATTTAAAAGTTTGAGTACGATTTTATTTGAAAGAAATTAAACAGAAATAAATGTCTTTAATGTCACTTTTAATCAATTTTAAATTAATTTACTTTTGAACTTTCTATTCATCACAGAATCATTTTGATTAAAAAAAGTATAATTTTCTTCAAAAATATGAAGCAGCTCAACTGTTTTCGACATTAATAATAGTAAATGTTTTCTGACTCTCAAATCAGTATATTAGAATGATTTCTGGAGGATCATGTGACACTAAAGACTGGAGTAATGATGCTAAACACAGCAAAAAATTACATTTTAATATTGCCATTTATGCATTTAGCAGATCATTTTGCATTTCATTATTTTTGTTGGTGCATTTTGATTATTCAAAATCATTCTCATTGAACGTTTCCATTAGATTCTTACTATAATAGTCATTTATCTTTTACTTAAATATGATTTGTGAAATATGATTGTTTCAGTCATCGAGCTGTTACTGAGAGATGCACTGAACAAACACGCCACAAACAATCAGGAAGTCCAGGGAAGTTTTGTAACATGTCCATGACAAGTAGAGCACCATCTATAAAGTCAAAGAACATCATAGAAATGTACTATACCATTCAGGAGCTATATATGCAGTCTGTTGTTGATGTGGTACTGGTTTGGTGCTGCTAACCTGGTCTTTGGATTTGATGTACTGCTGTTCTAAAGGGCTGTTGTTACCATAGCAAGCGTACATGACCAATCCATGAGACAACTGAGCATTAAAGCCACCTGAAGACACGGAAACACCATATAGCAGGACCTGCACGAGAAGTGTGACACATAGGTCAGAAGAACAGCTCTAAAGTTCATCTGAGAGTCTTTGGGTTCTGGTAAAAGGAGCACTTACATGACGCTTCTTTCTCCGTACGAGAACTGAGGTACCTCTGAACCTGAGCTGGTTCACTCCGTAGAGAGACAGCATCAGGAACACTCCTCCAACACCTAACGTCCAGAACGTGTGTCTCACCGTTGGTCAGGATTCAGGCTGAACAGATAGAGTCAGTCAACTGGAGAAATGACTTTGAGTATCAACACAATATCATTCATGTCTGTAGCACAAACAGTACTGGGTGGGTTACATGTCTAGATTTAATACTTGGGATTTGAGGTTTGTTCCCTTCAGTTGGTTTCATTACTTATGTGCTGAGACAGTCAGAAAATGTCGAAATTTAGAAATTCTCAAGGTCAAACTTGGTATTAAAGCGAGAAGTCATTTAGTACAGGGGTATTTGGTATTTGCAAAATTCAATTTACCTAACATTGAAAGGATAGTTCACCCAAAAATGAAAATACTGTCATCATTTACTCAACCCCAAGATGTTCCAAACCTGTATGAATTTCTTCCTTCTGAACACAAAGGAAGATATTTTGAAGAATATGGGTAACCAACAGTTGATGGACCTAATTGACTTCCACAAAATGGAAACAAAAAATACTATGGAAGTCAGGGGGTCCATCTACTGGTTGGTTCCCAACATTCTTCAAAATAACTTCCTTTGTGTTCAGCAGGAGAAAGACATTCATACAGGTTTGGAACAACTTGAGGGCGAGTAAATGAATGAATGAAGCACTTTCATATGTAATAATATACACTCAAACTAAAAGCCCTTTACAATCATGTCAGGGTTCTCTCTAGCCTGACATGCCAGACCTACATCAAGATGTTAGGTCTGGGAACTCTCCATTGACATACCTCAATCCGAGGGGCGGGATAAACGGTTACCTTTCAAATCCCTCTGCATGCAATAGGAATCGGATAACGCTACAACCAACCAGAGCAACGAACGGTTGTGGATGAGTGAGTCCCATGCGTTTTTCCACCAGCGGAGCTTATTGATATATTAAACTTTTGCCGTATCAGGTCGGCAAAACTCCGAACACATCTTCCTTTTTTAAGAATGACTTAAGTGACGTTCTCTTAACTCCAAGTCCTCCAGAGTCGCGGCCAAAGCCGATTCGAAAGACCGCTGCATCTTCATTGTTTTCAAGTAGCAGGGAAATCACCTATGGAAATCACGCGGAACGTCATGAACTGTGCCGTCATTGTGTTAAGCCCGCCCGCCGACTCTATACACGATGTGTTTGGCCTGACCAGTTTTTGGTTTTTCCAGCTCAAAAGCCTATGGAGAGTTGCTAGACCACACTGGCAGTGAAATGATTTTCGCTGCCGCTAGGGTGCGTCTAGATTTCTAGGCTAGGTTCTCTCCTCAACCACCAGTTGTTTTCAGCATCCCGGATGATGTGACGGCAGCCACTGTACAGAGGCGCCAGTGCGATCATCACACACCAGTTATTGTGATCGAGCCAATTCAGTGGATGAGGATTATTAGGAGGCCATGATTGATAAGGGCAAATGGAGGGAATTTGGCCAGGACACCACGGTTACACCTCTACTCTTTTACGAGAAGTGCATTAAGATTTTTAATAACCACAAAGAGTCTCATCAGAGAGTTTAACGTCTCAGCCGAATGACGGTGGTTGTTATAGTATATGGTCCCCGTCACTATACTGGGGCGTTAGGACCCACACAGACCACAGGGTGAGCGCCCCCTGTTGGCCTCACTAACACCTCTTCCAGCAGCAACCTGGTTTTGGTCTCCCATCCATGGGACTGACCAGCCCTGCTTGGCCTCAGTGAGCAAACAGTCTTGGGATACAGAGAGAAATGGCTGTGGCTATAAATGATGACAGCATGGTGAACTATCCCTTTAATAATAATATAAAAAAGGTTAACAGCCAACTTAACACAAAGCAAATATTAAAAGGAGGGCCTAACCTCAAAAGGGGATCATCGTCATATTTAGGGGGCCCTGGCTTCCCCTGGTACACCCCTGATTCAATAGATGCGTTTAAGTGACTCGTTCTGGAGCAACCTTGTGGTTAAATGTGCAATGCCAGCCACACCAAACCAGTTAAAGTGAACTTACTCGAAGCCAGAGATGCGTCCACCGTCTCTGACTTTAACCCAGGTCTCAGACAGACCACCAGCCTGCTGAACGCCCACAATGATGACGGCCAGCTGACCAGTAAACATGACTACCGTCTGAAAAACATCGGTCCACACCACTGCCTTCAGCCCACCCTACCAGGAGGACAAACATGCTAACATCATTACAACTTCTTTCAGACAATGAAAACAAACTGCCAAATTAAAACGGATTGACGTATAAATGTTTAGATGCAGCGCAAGCTGATAAAAAGTTTACAAAGACAGACTTTTTCATGCACTGATGAATTGTATGTAATCTGTAAAGTAAGTTCATATCGTGTTGACCTTAAATAACAAAAAAGAAAAATGATCTTACCAGTGTCGTATATAGAGTGCAGACTAACCCAGTTGCCAGTACTGCTCCCCATAAATGAAAACCAGTAACTAGAGACGGACATATGTCAAAGCAGAGACATTTATGTATTAATATAATGTTAATATTTATTGGAAATTTGTTGCAACATTACCTGCATTCAGTGCAAGAGCCGGTGTATAGATGCCAACACCCACATAAATGACCTGCAGAAAAACGCCCCACACAGTAACTCTCTCCAAATGAGCCATTGAATGCATTAAATATGCAAAAATGAAAACTTTATTTCACAACAGAGAGGCTAAAGCTTACCATCTGAAAAATAAATGTAACAGTGCCACATATACGGACGGCTTTACAGAAGCGCAGCTCCAAATACTGCAGGCGAAAGAGACGTTAGCATGTTTAATAAAGGCATCAATCAATGACAAAAGAACATGTTAGTGGTGCAAAACTCGCCTAGAGTGTTGTTATGGGGTTACTAGGGCGGTTTCTAAATAATATCTGTAATAATATGTGTACCTGATAAACACTGGTGAGATGCAGCCTGTAGAACACAGGAATGAAAATGTGTGCTGGTATCAGGAGACCCAGAATATAAGAGCAGCCAATGAACCAGTACTGCGTGCCATTGGTGTAGACTTCAGCCGGCGTGCCAATGACGGCCACAGCCGACTGGAAGGTGGCCATGAGAGACAGAGAGAGTGGCAGGCACTTCATACTCCTGTCTGCAAACAGAAACTCTCGAGTGGTGCTCTGGCGTCCTCCGGTGAAGGCGTAGTACAGCCCGATGGACATGGAGGCCACCAACAGCAACGCAAATATCACATAATCAATAATAGTGAAGTACTTGGGTGCCAATGGATCCATACTGAGACTGCAGGCATGAAGCGTGTTATTAAAGTCTCTGCTGCGTGATCAGGACAAAGGTCAAAGCCATCGGCCTGCAAACCTGAAGACGACCTGAAACGTCACACACACACACACACACACATTTTTTTAACTTCTACTTCAGACTTCTCTCTGGTGACATTTGCAGGTCTTCTCTAATCATTTGTCCGCTTAAAACTCGCCCACATGATATCTCAAAATCCATCCAATCAATAACTGATGCTTAGAATCAAGTTCCTTCCCTACATTTCTCTTTTCGATAATCTCGGATGCAAATTACATCTGTCTCTACTTCGTTTTCATTGTGACTTTAAGAAAGTACCACTCTACCACAGCACAGTAACTGCCCACTTTTAAGTGGCATTTTTGGATGGATGCCTTGAATCAAACCAAGCAGCTCTGAGATGAATCACAAGATTTCAATTGAAGCAAGAAAGTATTCGAAAAATCTGGAAATGGTGAAATGTGACTCTGCACCTACCCAGCGTCAACATGAAATCAAAAAGCACCCATTCTACAACACATAGCTGGTATTATTGTGCAGAATTGCATCACCAATTCCTCTTATTTTTAACCCGTAGTTACATTTCAACCGATTAGTAGTATGGAAACACATTTTTCCCATCCAATCAATTCCCATTTAATGTTACATCCCAGCCTTCATTTTAACTCATTGAATATCCTCTTCCCTTGAAAATATGTCACATAAATAAAATAATGACTTTGGGAGCAAACAATATATGCATCCCATGATGAAGTACTGTGTATTGTGACCTGAATTAGCATCACTAATATTTATTTTAAATACCATATCTACAGTACTTTGTCTGATTGGTGGATCTCAATTCAAATATGTGCTGTATTGCAAAAAAAAAAAAAAACAGCAATAGTTATCTTTTTTTATGTTGTACAGATTAATGGTTTAAATGCAGGTGTATAACATAATTTAACAACCTCAGATCTCGAAGTGAGATTGTCAAGAAACATTTAAACAATATATACGTATGTATGTATGCATGTATGTATGTATGTATGTATGTACATGTATCAAATTCTATACAGATAACATATTTTTTACTTCCAGAATACAAGAGTAATACACTTCTAAAGAGATACATGAGTGTGGTAATTTTAAAGTACCATGTTATATATCACTGCACGATGGTATTAGCATGTTTTTTAGGAGTCCAATGGGTTAATGAAGGATGGTGAACACTTCCCCAACATGCACTGCAGAGTTAACAACAGTTCCTGGCAGTTACTAGTCTGCACAGAGACAACACGCCACAAGATTGCAATTTCAACTTTACCCCAAATGCACTCCCTAGGTCCATAATTCATGTAAGAGTGCAAATATATAGCGTTTACTGATTTATCTACCCAGTTATCCCTACCATTAGTTAGTGACCTGCAATTTCCCTTCCTTGTTATTGTTAGTTAGTTGTTGGACGCATGCTGTGTTCATCAACAGAACTAGTGCGCGCGCAGAGCGGTACATGTTTGCTCCACATGCAGGTGTTCTTACCTAAAGTAGGCAATCAGATCAGATGGAGCTTCGTACACTTCATGTGTCATCCGGGGGCAGCCAGACAGTGAAAAACTGTCAGTGTTGCACTAATGCACTCCTCCTGGTGTTGCCATCACGCCTGAAGGTTATGACTGACTGAGCCACTTTGTCACAGTCAAACACCTGTGCACCTTACAATTTACGATCTCTAAATAATAGTTAGCGTGTTTCCCACCACACACATATGCAGCTGTTTTTTTCTTTTTCGATATAAAATTGATAGGAAATAATAACATGCGCATTGCAATAAAAAAATGCATCCACGTGGGGAAAAATAGAGCGTAGTATGAACCCAGATTACGTGGCTGCGCAAATAGTGTGCGCAGTGATGATGCTCTAGAGCGCTGTTTGCGTTTTAGCTTCCGAGGTCGCACGTGACACAACAGCGCGCCAGAATTCCAAACATTCGATTCACAAAGAAGCAAAAGTAAAATATTCGCGCGTCAAGAACAAAGTAACGGACAGTCAAATGGAACCAATGGAGCACGGTAAACTTAGGCAGTTGGTTACATCTAACTGTGTCATATATCAAAACGTTTTGAAATCAGCAAGTATGTGTTAACGTTACTTAGATATATTCTTCCATATGGACATACTACATTTATTCTTCTTATCTTGTCTATAATTTTCTAAATGTTTCAAAGACGTTTTGATTTTTAAGTGTGTGCTTACATGCCTGTAATTAATATGACAGGCACCCAACTTAACTCACTTTATTGTCAATACATTGACAAAAAAAAGTAGCATCACAATCAAACTGATTTACAGATTTAATTCAGTCAGTTTAACATTTAATAAAGATAAATTAAAGAATAATATATATTCTTTATTCAGGTCATTTTCATATTAATCCACAATAATTTCTCTTATTAAAATATATAATTTCTAAGATGAGACACGATAGCAGTCTAATGGTGATTTTTTTTTAAATGTTTATCATTATTATAGTTTTGATGACTTTTTATTTTTGATGCCAATTATTCTACAATGTGGAAAATATTCCTACTAAAAATGAGTAGCTATATCCTACCCTTTGTCTGGTGGTGAAGCATATTTTCACTTACTCTATACTTTCTTTTAATGCCCCCTGTGTTTGTGTCATGTTATATATCAGGTGTCCTGAATCACCTGATGGCTTTAGAGAGAGGAGGTATCGGACCGCAGGACCAGCATCAGTCTGAGAGGTTAGAGATGCTCAAGGTCAAAGCTCTGACCCTCCGTGCCAAAAGAGATCAACTCAGACGTCAGACAGACTCCATCAAAGTGAGACGGCTTCGAAATAGTAAAGAGACATTGATCTAATATCTGACTTTCTCTTTGATATTTGGTAGAAAATGTAAAAAGCTAGTTTTTAATGTAGTTACTGAGTAGCATAAATATAAAATTCAGTCATAAAACTCTTGATGGTGCAGACTGATACGTCCTTTACATGCAATCTACAAGCAATCACATCATTACTGCATGACTCAAGCTGATTGGCCTCCGCGGATCCTGCAGCCAATGTGATTGCTTGCTTAACATTTAAATAGTCTGGTTCATTGTTTGCTGTAAGCTAGTCCTGCCTGCCTAGATCTGCTATGTGATTTATGTACAGTATACATTATTGTATTGATAATAACATATATATGTGTTATGTACAGTATAGCAGCAGCAATAATCAACAGATCTAGTCCACTAAGACCAAATACATTAACACTGCAATATTTAATAACATGCTAAAACTATTCAGAGAGTTGTCATAATTGAACTTTTCAATAACTAATTAATGATACTAGTGATATCCACACCACACAACTGTAATGATACAAACAACACAGATAAACGTTATCATTGGATTGATTCACTTTTAGAACGATTATTTCAAGCTGATGAACGATAACATTGATAGCCAATCAGAAACCACTCGTACTTTTAAAACTGCGGATGACAACCGCTGCCGGTGCTTATGGCAAACACAAGGTTATTGTGCAATGGTGTGAATGCTATTATATTTATAGTTATTATTGGTGTAAATGGGCCTTACTGTAAATATGCTATAAACTTATTGTCATTGTATGGCAGATCCTTAAAGATAAATTCAGCAAAGATCTTCCTTTACGAGATGATGATGATGCTGGCGGCCTCAAAGAAATGCAGGAGTATTTGTTAATTGCTTGGAAAATGCAGTTGAAAGACCTTCAGCGTTGCCAACACTTAATTGGTAATTATATTCACATCCCGTTTTAATGGTGATATTGATCAGTCCTAGATTAATCATGCTTCTGTTTAGGCCTGATCGAATGTTCTGTTTGTTTTTATTAGGTGGCTATGATTTGGTGGAGTGTAAGGAAGGGAAAAGTGTGTGTGTGTCTTTTCACACAGCTTTTGAAGGTGTGTATTTGGACACATATAACATGGAGCTGGATCTGACGCGCAGCGTGCAGATCTCCCGCCATAACATCCCACCGTCATTACCGCTCGAGAGTTTAGCCAAACAGAACCTGCAGAAAGACCTGAAAGCCTTCCTGCAGACCCTCAGCCAGAACCTCAATGCTTTAGCTGGCCGCAGACAGCAGGTCTCACTCGTCAAGGTATTATATATAGATTTTTTTCTTTTTCTATATATATAATTCACAGGAATAAAGTACATGCTCTCTTACGCTCACCAACGCTACATTTATTTAATCAACTTACAGTAAAAACAATAATGTTTTCTATTTTAACATATATTTTAGAATGTAATTTATTCCTGTGACACAAAGCTGAATTTACCATTCTAATATGATGATTTGTTGCTTCCCTAATGTGAAGTATATCCGAGTGAAACAGCTTCTCTAACAATAAAAATGTAGGGCGGGACTTGACTTTGTCCATTAATATTTGATTGGATGGTTGTGTTTTGCTATTGGTGGATCTCATGTGAGTGACAGGTTGTCCCGCCTTCGAGTCAGAGAAGAGATATCACTGCAAGAGGGAGGGGAAGTTATTTTGATGGAAGATTATGAGGGCATATGAATTTTAAATTGTGATGTGCACGAATAAATCATTTATGAAAATAAAAAAAAGATTCCAGTCAGTTTTGGTGACTTTTATGCTGAATATTTCTGTAGAAATGGTGATACCGTTTTTCAGTGAATAGATTTTTTGATTAAAGGGCACCTATTATGGCATTTAAATGTTCCTAATATTGTTCTGGGAGTCCCCAACAACAGTTTTACATGCATGCAATGACAAAAAACACTTTTGTTGTCTTATAATATGCATTTATTTTTACCTGATTTGCTCACCGACTCCCTAATGATTCGTTGACGACTCATTTTTCAAACCCCGCCTTTGCGTGACGCTAATCTGCGGTGATTGGTCAGACGACCCAGGCAGTTATTGATTGCGTTAACCCAAAGCTTTAACATATTGATAAAGCACTGCAGTACTACAATACGCTCTATTCTTTATGACAACTCCAATAACAACGACAAACATTTTACATATTTCAAAAAAAAAAAAAAGACATTTGAGACCTAAGCTGCGCTGAGCGTAACTGACACACACACACACACACACACACACACACACACACACACACACACACACACACACACACACACAACACACACACTTATTGAGCATGCTACAAAAAAACCCATAAAAGCAACAATTATTAACAGTACTTACAGGTTGTGATTCGGAGGAGGAAGCGATCCAAATAAAACTGGTACTGAACCTTCCTTTAGTATCAGCCGACTCGCGAATCCACACTTGAAAGCATTCATGTTTGTAAAGGAATCGTCATTAAAATGACGTGAACACAGCATGAGGTTCGGGTATAGTTGTAAATATAAAATCTAGCCACTGATTCTTCACATGCTCGTCCCTGGGCAGTGAAAACAAGTTCGCTTTTGATTCGCACTTCAGAACAGCGTCTCGTCGACATGATGTTTTCAAGTTTCATGGTGTCTGGCGCGCGCAATGAGTGGGCGTATCTTATTCAAATAACTTGTCAAGTTGACGTCAACTAGACAGAGAAAAAGCATCGTTCGTCTATCGATTCATATCAGCGACTCAGAGTCGACTCTTACTTTTGAGAGACAATAACTTTGTATACGGTGAACTTTCATATTTAAAATATTGCAGGATGTTTTCGTTCACTTAGATCTATGTTACACACTACATGAAAGGCAATTTTAAAATTCCATAATAGGTTTAAATCCCCATAAATCCCTTTAATCGAAAGTTCAAAAGAACAGCATTTATTTGAATTGGAAATCTTTTGTAACTTTTGTAAATCTTTTTGATCAATGTAATGCATCCTTCATTCTCTCCTGTCTTTGCCACAGGAACTCGTTGGTTCGGTGGAGGTGATGGAGAGCAATCAGCTGTGTAATATTCTCGTGCTCATGTGTACAGAACAAGGAGAGACTCCCAAAGCTGTTCTGTGCACACTGGAGTATGGAGATCTCACACAATATCTCCCAACACGTGTCAGCATTGAGAGTGAAGGTATGGCACATGACCCGGGCTAAGCAAAAAAAATCTGTCATCATATACTCACCTTCAGGTCGTTCCAAACCTGTAAGTCTTTGGTTAATCTTCGAAACACAATTTAATTTTTAAGGAAACCTGAGAGGTTTCTGTCCCTCCATTGTAGGTTCAGGTAACCAAAACTTCAAAACAAATCATAAATCATTGTAAACTGAGTCAAGCAGTTTAATCCAAGGCTTGAGAAGAGACCCAATCGCTTCATATGATGAGCAGGTTTGCTAATGCTTTTATTCTCATATAAACACACATGCTGCATATAGCACATAACATATGGTACATGGAAACTCACGTGTGTATCGCGTGCTAGAACAAACCAACCTCATCGGTTCTCATGCATCACACGCGTCTTTACCATATATGATGTGCTCTATGTATGTGTGTCGATCATTGTTTAGATGAAATCTGTCCATAATATAAACTAATCATATCTCTTAACAAGACTTGGATTAAACCACTTTCACAACGCCTGTTACCTGGACTTTCAATGGAGGGACTACCTCTTTAATATGAAACGATTTTCAGTAAAATCACTCAGGGACTGTTAAACATTAAATAGATATTATTCTTACATGGGCTGGGATGAAGTGTGAGATTACAAAGCATTTTTATCTGCTATTTCTCATGCACTAAAAAATGTAAATCAAATGAAGTGCATATCAGATTGTGAAGTTGTTTTAGAGTAAATGTATGTGCTCTTACGTTCATTTGGCAATAAGGGTGGACACATAGTTTAATCCAAAGCATGCACTTTCTTTATTTAAAGATTTGGAAAAAGAAAAGGAAAGGAAATGAGATTACATTAATTTTGTGTATATTTGCTTTCATTTTTTGTAGATAAAACCATTTCGGACTCTCCACTATGGAAGAAAAACCAGTCGCTGCTCCTGGAGTCTCCAGCTCATACGGCTCTCCTGACCATGAGGAGGACGGGAAGCATTGCTTAAGGAAATCAATTCATTTAATGTAAATAATGTTCTGTGTTGGTGCAGTTAAAACCCTGACAGCTCTATCAATGGGCTCATATAACAGAGATATGCCTCAGCATGCAGATGAGGAAACAAACAACTATTTATAATGATCTATAAGTTCAAAATTTCCTTAAGGACAAATAAAGATTCCTCTGACAACCATACGTTGTTAAATATGTTCTATATTGTCGAGAAAGCTCCTTATTTTCTGACGTAGTTTTTCTCTCTGCAGTTGTTTCAGTCTTTCTTTATACCATCGGTAACACTCTTCCTGATACATCAGCTCTCTCTGGGAGATGCTGTCGATCAACGCCAGGTTTTTCAGCTGTAGAATAGATAGCTGACCATTCTCCGACGCTTTGAATCTCTCTGTGAATATCATAGATGGAGATGAATCATCTTGCTTGACAAAACATGATGCTGATTTAGCAAACCTCTGTTGGATATCATCCTCAAAGGTTTGAATAGAGGATAAAGCTCTGAACGCTGGGGCAGATTTTGAGAATCGGGTCTCGTGTGCGCCGTTTGCCATCCTGGCCTCTGATATGGTCCTCATTGTGTTGTTTATTGTGGCGTACGGTTCGCAAACCTTTAATTGCAGCATCCGTTTGTGCTCTTTCAGCACGACCTGTCGTTCCTGCTCCAGCAGTCTGAGGTTGAGTCTGTGTTTGGTGCTGATGCTGTGCAGTTTCCTCTGAAGATAGATGTCCTCTTTGTGGTTCAGCAGTCTTACGTCCGTGTAAATGAAAGACTTGGGCTTCTTAATGCTTGGCTTTGTTGTCATTTTGAGATGTTTCTTTGAAACAAATACTGTAAATCGAACGCACAACCATTTTGTTTTTGGTTAAGCACACACATTCAGATTGTTTCAAGACGAATTTATTTACAAACACACACAAATGTCTCAGAAGCTTCAAACTTTTAGACCACAATGATTGCTCAAAGGCTAACTTGTTTTTTGAAAATATGTATGTGTATGAACATTTTGTGTATACATAATAAATGGAAGTTTACTGTACCTGAAACTGCTGCATATGTTTTCTAGTCTCGTAAGAGCCCGCATCTGCTGCTATGACACTTAAACATAACATGTCTTTCCTTCTGTCAGGTTTCAGTTTTGAATTTCAAAGTTGCTCGGTCACATGATCACTATTGTATTGATAATGACAAAGTAAAGCATGGAAGATTGGACTCTTCAGACCAAAATCAGGCCTTTATCTCCATTTAATAGCTCGCTACTCATTTGAGACCTTTCCTAATTTTCTGAAAAGAGATTATAAATAAGATTTCATGTTTCAGTAGGCTGGTGTCTCCAACTAAGACTCTCGTTTGTGTATACTACAGCAGTTCACATGTCAGTTCTTTATGTGTACGAATTATTATTATTTTATTATTAAATTAAGGGATGGGATTAAATGGAGGGATGAAAATAAATCATAAGCCAAGCAGTTTGGAGAGTTATTATTAAATACTATATACTTTTATAATGCTCTATTTTGACTATTTCTGTAAATTGGGCAACTTTTTGGAATTCATAATGTATAGAAAATATACCTCAGTAGATTCCTCAGTAGTTCATCCCAAAAAGAAAATTCTATCATTTAATCACACTCATGTTGTTCCAAACCTGTATGAATTTATTTCTTCTGCTGAACACAAAAGAAGATATTTTTAAGAATGTTGATAACCAAACAGTGAATGGACCCCATCAACTGTTTGGTTACCATATTCTCCAAAATGTCTTTTGAAGTGAGGTGAACAATGAATTACCGGTACATAATTTTCATTTTTGGGTGAACTATCACTTTAAGCCTTGCATTATGTATTATTTACTCTTAAAATGTTCCATAGTAGGCCCAACTATGGTTTACACTAAATTACCATTTAGTTACTGCGGTTATTTCAACTGAAGGAATAGTATTACAACCTATGATTACAACAGAAACAGCCCCAAAGCTAAAAGAAGCTTACAGAACGTTTTGTTCTTTTAGAATGTGGTTCGTTTAGAATATTGTTTCACTATAGTAACAATTGTATTTTTGGCAGAACTATGGTTGCCATCGTATTTTTTAATATGGGAGGTACTGATACTATATGAGCATTTGACGACAGAATGATAGGAGGAGGAGCAGATCTACTTTCAAGGCTCAGGCAGGGTAATAATATGTGATATCCCCAGCCTAAAATGTTCAGTTCAGACCTACGTCCAATCAACTATATTCACCACAAAAACATCGATTTAAAGGAGTAATTTAATGAATTAAGTTTAATTTAAAAAAAGCTTTTGAGTTTGTTTTCTTCCACGGTGAATGTAAAGGTGAGCAGTTTAAACTATTGTTTTAATGTAGTCAACACAAAGATTAGTCGATGTTTTGCCATAATTTGTCCAAATTTGTACAAAAACAAGCTAGCAGTGGTATATCAGTGCTGTTGATTTCGTTAATAGTTAATAGTCAGAAGAGTTCATATATGCGTCGAAATTGCGCAGAAAATCAGTACTGGTGTAAATAAAAGTCACTCATTTCAATCGTGTGTATCTCAAGTTACGTTGGATTACAGTGTTAAGTGCGATATGAAGCTTCACTTTTAATTCACGTTAATGTTTTAATTTTAAGCCTTAAATTAAAAGGAAAGCTGATATCCCGTTTGTGTAGATCACAAGGCAACAAAATGTCCGAAGAGAAAACAGTAAGTAAAAATTTAAGAGTTGTTCAAACTGTCTTTTTCCCCCTGTTGTTTTGTATTCACAATATTACATTGGTATAATAAACTTTGTATATCGCAAAAGTATCACAGAGGGAAATTAAAATAGAAAGAATAAAATACAAAATAGACATCAAAAATCAAATATGAAAACATGATAAACAGCTTGTGTTTCTTCTTATTTTTGAGTCAATGCAGGCAGTTTGTGTTGATGAAGCTGGGAAACTGGCCGTGAACCATGTTCCTCGGCCTGAACCCAAAGATGGACAGCTCCTCATCAGAGTCGCCGCTACAGCCTTAAACAGAGCTGATCTTCTACAGGTGAACCACAAACCGAAGTTTGTGTCCTGGTCAAATTCAACCCCATTGATGGCTCATTTTAATTGACAGAAGAAGGGTCTTTACCCACCTCCCCCCGGAGAGAGTGAAATCTTGGGACTGGAGGCCAGCGGGGTGATCGCTGACATCGGTCCTGGGGTCAAAGGGAACTGGATGCTGGGAAGTAAAGTGATGGCTTTACTCGGAGGAGGAGGCTATGCAGAATATGTAGCTGTCCCAGAAGAACTCATCATGCCTGTCCCGTCAAACCTCGATCTTCATCAAGCCGCAGCTCTTCCTGAGGCCTGGCTGACTGCCTACCAACTTCTGCACTTCATAGGTAACAATGTCAGCTTATGAATGCTTTTTATGCCCACTATATTCCCATATGCTGCCTTTTTTTAGCCAAAGTGAAGCCGAATGAGACGGTGTTGATTCATGCTGGAGCGAGTGGAGTCGGCACCGCTGCCATTCAGCTGGTTCGCTTATGTCGTGCCATTCCAGTCGTAACAACGGGGAGCCCTGAAAAGTTAACATTTGCAGAGCAGGTCGGAGCAGCTGTGGGAATCAATTACAAAGAGGAGGATTTCTCAGAAAAAATGCTGCAATTCACTGAAGGTCAATCATTTTAGTATAATAAATATCTTTGTTAAATGTTGCAATGAATGCATTTAAAGGAATTGTGCATTTTCGTTTAGGTAAGGGAGCCGATGTGATTCTGGACTGCATTGGTGGATCTTTTTGGGAGAAGAACATTTGTAGCCTTGCGATGGATGGACGATGGGTGCTTTATGGTACTTTAGGAGGTAAAACAGCGGATGGAGACTTGTTTGGCAAGCTTTTGAGGAAAAGAGGGCATCTGCTTTGCAGTCTCCTCAGAAACAGAAGTTTAGAGGTAAGAGGAATTTTTCCAGAATGCATTGCAAAGGAAACCATTTTTATTGATAAATTGATATCACTCCAACCCACAATGCTGTTAATTTTGGCCTGTTTTAACTCCTTTAATGATGTATAATGATCAATTTGAAGCGTTAAAGGTTATACGTTTTGTATGAATGATTGTGTCTTTATTTCTAGTATAAAGCAGAGCTGGTCAGGAGTTTCAGCGAGCAGGTTTTGCCACACTTTCAGTCGACAGATCCTTCTCTGCGGCCTGTGATTGACAGCATGTTCAACATGGAAGATGTTGAAATGGCTCATCAACACATGGAGGCCAACAAGAATATTGGGAAAATCATTATCAAAATTGGAACCTTTTGATCACAGTATTATTATGGAATACAGTCAGTAGCATCACCTGATCAGCCCATGTGCAGCGGCATTGAGAATAACATGCGTTTTTATAGAGCAACAATCAGCAGATTTGATTTATGACCACTTACAAAACTCCCGTCAATGGAAAATATTGGAAAGTTCCTATGTTAGATTAATGAGATCAAATGTTGTAAGAGGTTTGAATCTTCCTAATATCTGTTATTCCAATTCGATTTATTTCCTTAATCCTCATCCTCTCCTGTACCTGACACAAATCCTGCCCTCGTGGGTCAGAATGACCTGAAGCCTTAAAAATATACTTACGAGCTTCTGGACAAAATTATATATTTTTGAAAATATTTTTTAATGCATTTTTTGGAGATATTCTGTTTAATTTTATTTTCCTCTAAATTACTAGATTTTATCAATAATTTTAATATAAATAAGCACATTATTTCGCTTAAATACAAAATAACTGTTAAATCAGCAAATAAATCTGCCGACTTTTAAAATTTTAAAAAATTAAATAAATTTAAACCATGATATTAAATTACACTTACCACTAGATGGCCTTATTGCTCTATATGTAGTAAATGAACTGTTCCCCTCCATGGCCTGGATCCTGAAGTCCCATTTAAAGTCAGTTTGCTTCAGTATGCATTCAGGTATATTTATTTAGAAATTACAAAAAAATTTTTTTAAATTTTAGTGCACTTTTCTTTCCATTTTGAGCATTTTTTAGGTTTGAATTTATACAGAAGTGTCAGATTTTGCAATAATTTGATTTAGTAAGGTGGACAGCAGGGGAAAAAAGTTCAAAAACAAAAGTAAATCTTATTTTAAATCTTATGTGAATATTCTGATTTTCATTCAGAATAAAAAAAAATGCTATATGCTATGACACGAGGAGAGGATGAGTTCTAGGCTATTTTCATTTAAATGACTTGCAGGACACCATTTATAAATGGTCTGCTTGAATAAAGTAACCTAAATATCCATGACTTATGATAGTAGTTGGGAAATTCTGATAAATATTTTTACTATTTTGACGCACACACACACACACAATTTTTAATTAAATATTCATATTTTAAAATAATGTGGATTGCTTGTTTTTTTATTTATTATGGGGCTTGCTATGTAATAATTAAAGACTTATGTGATCTCTAATAAAAAAGCATAGTTGAAATCAAGCAACATTTTCAGAAATCTTTGAATAATTACCATGCATTACCTCATATTAATAGAATATTTTGACGTTAAATCGTATGGGCCCTACTATACACTATTCATTCACATATTTTAAGTAGGCCTAATATAAAATTTCATTGTTAAAATAAAAAGACCGTTTGTGTTATTTGTCACCGACCCAGATACACAGATACATATGGATTTCAAACAACAACAACACACACACACACACACACACACACACACACACAGAGGAGAGAGAGAGAGAGAGAGAGAGAGAGAGAGAGAGAGAGAGAGGAGAGAGAGAGAGAAGAGACAGCCTGCTTTCACTTGTTTACGGCTGCCCTCTCTCTGGCAATGAGTTTTCGCACTTTGACGTAAGAGAAACTTTATTTCCTACTTCCTGGTCTAAAGTAAACTCTGCTGCACATGATTAATGGATCAACTTCATGTAAAAACGCTGAAAATATAATCAGAAATGAATATACACGCTACTTTATCAAATATCAGCTTCTCTTCTTAAACGGTAAGTGATCGGTTTCATGAATCGTTAGATAATGATTTCGGTCAAGTTATGATCTTCAACAGGCCTGAGCTCAAATAAGCGTAAATAACCTGAAAATGAAAATATAACGTTAGCTAGACGTGGTAATTGTTTGCGGAAATAGGCCTACAGTTATCAGCTAATTCAATAGTCTTTCTGCTGATGAATTACTAACCCTGTGAATATTTTAATCTCTTAATAAATAATAGTGAAATATTACGTGATTTCTTGTGTATTTTTTTTTAATTAAATATATAAAAACAGTGGCCCTAACTGGGCGCACTTTAAATGTATGAATGTAATTTTTACTTTTGCGTCTTCCTTCGAATTATTGGGTGGTGGTGATTTTTTTTTTTTTTTTTAGTCGATGTGTGAAGTCATTTCTTCTTCAAGCTCGCACAGGTGTAATCCAGTCATATACAAAGTGTGCTTGTGCTATTTTTGCATTACAAATAAGGTTCTATTTGTTAACATGAACTAATGCGTTTAAAGTATTTTTAATTTGTTAATCTTAGTTAATGTTGATTTCATTTACTAATACATAAGCACATTTCAAAGTTTTATAAAATTATCCTATTTAATGGACCTGAGCTAACGTGAACCAAATTTTTATTAACAAAGAAAATGAACATAGAAATACTGAAACCAATTTATCTTGCAAGCTTGTAGTTAACACATTAAATAATGTTAAAGGGATAATTCACTCAAAAATGAAAATTCTGTCATTAATTACTCCCCTTCATGTCGTTTCAAACCCGTAAGACTTTTGTTAATCTTCGGAACACAAATGAAGATCTTTGATGAAATCTGAGAACTTTCTGTCCCTCCATTGACAGTTATGCCACTGTGATGCTTCAGAAAGTTCATAAATAGATTGTTAAAAATAGGCTAATCCATAATTATGAATTGAGTGGTTTAGACCACAATTTCTGAAGAGACTCAATCGCTTTAAATGATGAACTGATTTAATAAGCTTTTATCCATATAAACTTTCATCAACTTACACAGTTGCGGTAAATGGAAGCTCAAGCATGTTCGCTTGACGTGCGAGAACCAATGAGGTTCAATTCTCGTGCTTACACAGCATGTTTGAGCTTCCGCAAGAACAATGAGGTTCATTCATTGTTTACAGCATGCACGTTTGGCTTCTGTAGGAACCAATGAGGTTTGTGCGGTTGAGCTTCTGTTTATGTTCGCTGATCAATGTATATGTGAATTAAAAGCAGTTTTGCGGTGTGTATTTTGATCTTAAAACCTTTAACCTTATTATTTATTATTCTCAGGTTAGGTAAAGTAAGTTGAGTCTGGCCTAAATTATAATCATTTTTAAAATCACTTATAATTTGGTCAGAAGATTTCTCTGTGGTATGTTCTCCTTAAAAGTCTTACAACACCATAAATCGAAGTCTCGGTAGGCAGTTTTTTAATCGAATTAAATGTATTTTAATTGGTTACTTTTATTTTTATAATAAACAAAAATGTAAAGGCAAATAAAACTTAATCATTAAAGTATCAAATACAATAATCACGTTTTGAATCAAAGATGTAGTCAGCTCTGGGCTTCTTGGCGTCGGGGGTTTAATGACTTATCAGTAGGTCATCAGAGTCAATCAGCTCATCAGTCTTTCTTTTATACTCCTGTTGTTTACCACTGGTGTTAGATCCTTCCCAGCTCCTTCTCAAGGCCTCACAGTTGCAAGCTGTCCACCTCTTCATGTCCTTGAACTCCAGTAAACTCAACCAAGATGGCTGATTTTCTTTAAGGTTCTAGGAGTATAACCACAGTTCTTGAGCACACACATAATCGCACACACTTCTGCTCCTCTTACCCATGAGTAGGCACACACACATACATAACGGACAATTACTGTACATCTATGCCATTTTTTACAAACAAAATTAAATAACATTGAACGCAATGCATTATATTCAAGACATTGGCTAAATATGTGTAACAAAAAGGCATCTACAATAAACAATGAGGCAGGTAATTGCATTTTCTTGATATTATACAAGCCTAAATGAAATCTGTTCATCATATAAAGCGATCGTATCTCTTCAGAACATTTAGACTAAACCGCTCAGTTCATATGGATTAGTTTTACGATCTCTTTATGAACTTTTTGAAGCGTCAAAGTGGTAGTTGCGTAGCTGTCAATGGAGGGACAGAGGAGCTCTCAGATTTCATTAAAATATATATTTTTTGTGTTCTAAATAGGAATGAATGAAAGTCTTACAGGTTTGGAACGACATGAGTGTCAGTAATTAATGACAGAATTGAAATTACTATCCATTTAACTAATGGACCTTATTGTAAAGTGTTAACCTAATTTTTTAATGGTTGGGTCAAACCAACCTAACTTGGTTTGATATTTTGTTATCTAGGACTAATACAGTGACATTCAGATATTTTTGGCATTGCCATTGTCCTGTTTTTCTGTTATTTTGAGTAAATAGAAAGGAAAACCACAAATGACTCCCGCCACTTCTGATCTTGATTGTTTTAGCAGAATTTAACAATGGCAGATCCAAGCCGACCTCAACGCAAGCTGTCCAGAGCTGGAGAGAGTTTATACAAGACATTAGGCCTGGAGAAAGGAGCGTCATCTGATGATATTAAGAAAGCATACCGGTATGTTAGTTCAAATAATGCAACTCTTTTGTTAATTAGAGAAAATCCAAATATGTTTACCTAATCGAAAAGTGTATTGCTCCATAATCATGCACTCTATTTGATAAATAACTCATGTCAGTACACAAAATCATAAATGCAACATCCCTAAAAGGCTTTGTTTTTATAAACCCTCACCATAAGAAAACTGGCGCTGAAGTATCATCCAGACAAGAACCCCAACAACCCAGAAGCGTCAGAGAAGTTCAAAGAGATCAACAATGCCAACACCATCCTACACGACGACACCAAAAGAGAGATCTACGACAACTACGGCTCCATGGGCCTCTACGTCGCAGACCAGTTCGGAGAAGACAGCGTTAAATACTACTTCCTCATGAACAAGTGCTGGTTTAAGGTGAGTCATTTGTGTGCATGCAAATCTGCCTATGTTCTTTGCTTTTAAATAATACAGCTCATTGCATGCACACGATCACTATAATAATCCCTTTTTTTGTTTTGTTGAACCTTGTTCAGACGCTCCTTGCGTTAGGGATGATCTTCACGTGCTGCTGCTGCCTCTGCTGCTGTTGTTTATGCTGTGGAAAATGCAGCGCTTCAGAGCAAGAAGAACACTTTCAGTATGTGGATCCAGATGAGCTGGCGGCAGAGGAGGAGAACAGAGGTGAGGAGCAGTCGTGCTTTCAGGTTTGGAGACTGCAATGTTTCCCAGTTTCCATCTTGGGCCTGCTTAAAGGGATAGTTCACCCAAAAAGGAAAATGATCCCATTGTTTAAGGATAATTCCGGTATTTAGCACTTTGAGTCTATTTTCTAGTTTGTTTTGGATGAACTAGAGTGGTGGACTCAGAAATTTTGACATGGGTTCTGTCTCGACTTTTTGACTATTTTAGAATCGCCTCTGAGCGCTTCAGAGTGGCTGTCTATGGGCATGCACAAACATGTCCTTAAAACAACCCTTAACGTTCGTTTTTAAAACTGTGCAACTCAACGAGTGGTTAGTGGTGTTCGTTGATGTTCCAAAACAAGTAGCGTAGCAAAATACAGTTTCTGTCGTGTTTTATTTGCCATTTTGTAAAATTCCATTGATGTCTGTTGAAGGACTCAGTGCTCGTTGATATTACTGCGCTTCCGGATACCGAATGGGGTCTGTTTACATTTGGTTGTAGTCTTTCCGCTTAGTTCTCCGTCTCTCAGAAGGCTAGCGTGAGCAGAGCAACTGCGGCAAAGTGGTTGTCGCCATCAAGTGGTCGGGAGTGTGCTAACGCTTCAGACTCAAATATCGAGTGGAAGTTTATACGCGGTTGTGAGGTATCTGAAAAATTACACGGATTGAAAGCATACATTGCGCTGATATATTCATTTTTAATCATCAATGAACACCACTAACCACTCGGTGAGTTGCACAGTTTTGAAAACGAGCGTTAAGGGTTGTTTTAAGGACATGTTTGTGCATGCCCATAGACAGCCACTCTGAAGCGCTCAGAGGCGATTCTAAAAGAGTCAAAAAGTCGAGAAAGGACTCATTGTCAAAATTTCTAAGTCCACCACTCTAGTTCATCCAAAACAAACTAGAAAATAGACTCAAAGTGCTAAATACCGGAATTATCCTTTAACTCTCCCTCAAGCCATCCTAGGTATATATGACTAGCATTGAATATTGCCTTCAAGTTTTTTGCCTTCAAGAGTTTTTGAAGTAATCATAAAAGTAATCCATACGACTCCTGTGGGTTAATAAAGACATTCTGAAGTGAAGCAAAATATGGTTGTAAGAAAAATATTTATAACTTTATAAACTATAATCACTGGCTTCTGGCAACGGCCGTACACACATTCACGAGAGAGTTACATGGTTTTCGCGAGAGGCGTCTATTCTCACCTAAGCTTACGCTACTCTACATCATACGTCATGTCAGAGGTCACTCTTCCGCCAGAACTCAACTCATGAACGCGCATACGGCCGTTACCGGAAACCAGTGATTATAGTTTATAAAGTTCAAAAATGGATATTTTTCTTACAAAAACCCATCGCTTCATTTCAAAAT
Organism: Chrosomus eos; assembly: GCA_036326025.1. Lineage (NCBI taxonomy): Eukaryota > Metazoa > Chordata > Actinopteri > Cypriniformes > Leuciscidae > Chrosomus > Chrosomus eos. The sequence continues at coordinate 29,725,688 of CM070832.1, forward strand.
GCCTTTATTAACCCCCTGGGACCGTATAGATTATTTTTATGATGGATGGATGCGCTTTTTTGAGCTTCACAAACTCTGGCACTATTCAATGCCATTACAAAGGTAATTGTAATGGCATTGAGGTTTTGTAATGATTACAGAATTTCGGCTGAAAGAAGAAAGTCATATACACCTAGGATTGCTTGAGGGAGAGTACATTTTTGGGTAAATTTACTCATTAAGAACAATTCTTATTAAAGAAAAGCGCATTTAACTTGCACAATGTAACTTGTGATTCACAGGCAATGACACAGTAATAACAGGACAGCCTATTCCCGGTCCAGCGCCTGGAGATTCCGGTGAACATTTATTACTTTCCTCAAACAGATGCATATTTTATTGCAGTCATTTTGTGTATTTGTTAGACATCTTATATATATATTTATAATAATAATAAAAAATATAAAAATAATAATTTAAACAGACGTTTTTCTGTAATTAATCATGATTAATAGCCCTAACATACACGTTTTAATATATTGTTATGATTAAAACTCAACTTCAAATTGAACTTCAAAATATTGTAGAAACAACATAAAGACAGTATATTTGAAATATATGTTTAATAGCATTGTTTTACTAAGCACTATGAATCACTGATACTGAGGTCTCCATTAAATGGATTTTCCCCCTAAGTTTTAGCCAATTTTATCCACAGTAAAATTGAAAGCTATCATTTCTAACATTTAATAATAGGCTAAAAATATAACAACTTTTGATTTAAACTTAAACAATCTTCACATAAACCCATTTATGTCAAGATGGGTTTTTCTACCGATCCAGTCAATCCGGTTCAGATTTTCATCTGCCCTGCTAAAATGCCGTTGTTTTTGACCCATGTAACCTTGTAAACATTATATTTCCAAGCAGGTCTAACATGTAAATATACAGAAATTGAATAATCAAACACTACACAGTCTTCACTGCATAAATTATAAATAAAATATAGATGAATCCTTATTAAAGCTACACATATCCTTTCTGACCACAATCCTTTTTAAAATTTAAAAATGTTCTGACATCATAACTTATTTAAACTGTATATTATATAAAATTATTTATATATATATAATATATTATATTATATTTTTGCACATACGACTGAACACAAGAAGACTTTTGCTCTCTCATGCTATAGTTCTATAGCTGTCTCAAAAATTAAGAAATAAAGCTTACTTTTTTTGTGTTGTTTAACAGGACACCCTGTGTTTGTAGGAATGCCCATTCCTGAAAAGTCAGGTGAATATCAGTGTTTAGCATTAGCATGTTCTATTCTGTGTGATGTTTGGATAATGTTCTTTTTTGGCAACAAAATGACAAGAGAGTTGTGATTGTGAGTGTTATTTTGCAGTGAAATGCTGATGGTTTGTGTTCTCCTGCAGATAGAGACACTGCTATACTGATCGCTCAAGAAGCGCACAGCAAATGACAACCTGAAGATTTCCTCGTCCTAGAAATGAGGACACTGCTGTTGAAATGTGGCTTTGCACACGGTGTCTGTGCAGTATATGTGGATCATTAGATCTCCACGCATAATGCTATTTCTGTTTACATCATTTTATAATTGCTTGATTTTTATTGCAAAGACACTTTTTCTAATGTTTGTTTGATGAGGCACACCGATTCAGATGCAGGCCTTTAAATGACATCTAGAGCACAATCAAACATATACATGCTTGCCTAAAAAAGTTGCCAAATTACCTGATCTAATAAAATAAGATTCTGCTGTTTTTATAACAACATATTTATTGATTTCTCGATTTTCTCCTAGTGTGAACCGATTTATGGACTTTCTGTGCTGTACTTAATTCTTAAAAACACAAAGCCTTTGGAACCTTTTTTAATATTGTATATGTACGATGTGAAGTCGTTAAGGCTCTAATACAGTGATAACGAATAAATCAGTAACTCTACAATAAGTTTTCATTAGTTAACATGAATTAAGAATGAACAATACTTCTACAGTTAACATTAGTTAATTATGGAAGCTTGTTTTCGCCACAGAATAAAAAAATATAATTGTGACTTTTTATCTCACAATTGCAAGTTTACATCTAGCAATTCTGACGTCTTTTCTCAGAATTGTGAGAAACTCACAATTGCGTGTTATAAAGTCCAATTCTAAGGAAAAAAGACTGACTTTTTTTCCTAAGAATTGGAGGTTCACGCAATTCTGAGATAAAAAGTCAGAAATGTGAGATAAAAAGTCGCAATTACCTTTTTTATATTTTATTCTGTGGCAGAAACAAGCTTCATAGTTAATGCACTGTGAACTAACATGAACAAACAATTAACAGCTACATTTTTATTAATAAAGATTAAATATTTTGCTCGTTCATGTTAGTTAATACATTATCTAATGTTAATAATGAAACTTATTGTAAAGTGTTACCAATAAATCCATTAGTCATTTCTTATCTCTATGTACATAAACATTGACATTTTATCTACCAGACAATTTTTATGTGGTTTATTTTGTTTCAAGAAAAAATGGTTATTTCAAAGTTATGATACATGATCATTTACTATGGTGTCAATCTTTTAAAAGTTTCAAATGAATGGATATGAATGACGAACATTATGCCATATGATCAATAGGGCAGGGGTTCAGGTACGGACTGTCCCGCTGAGTTCAAAGGACCACTGAAATTTCGCCATGCAGCGGCTAATAATAAAAGAGATGAATATGTTGTTGCTGTTTTCATTGTGGTAATATTGCACAGCCTCAGGGATGGTTTTGTCTGAGATTCTATATGTATGTTTTTGTTTATAATTGTAATTATTGGCAAATGACTGCTGCTGAAATATTCATTTATATGATTAATTATGAAAGATTAATAAATAGTTGATTATTGTATCTACTCAAGCTTTCAGTGTGAGTTTGTACATGTGAATTTGCTCTTACAGCAGTGAAAATGCTGTATGTACACATCTGTTATCCAGACCCTCCAAAAGCTTTATCTCACTTTATCGCTAGTTTTGGAAAGTGACCTTGGTGAAAACTAAACATGGTTTCACGGCACCAACTAACTTTTCCGGCATGTTATAGTAGCAGCGTGTGGAACGGCATATGGCTTTACATTTTATTGCATGCTTTTCAAAACAATCTGTCCTGTCATTTCAAGCACTAGTTATTTGGAATTTACTATTAGGAAGGATTTTTTTGTTAATGGCCTCGATGGTGAATTTGGAGAAAGTCCAGCTGAGCAAGCAGAACAAGACCTCGACAGACTCGCTTGAACTTTTGGGGTAAGTCTCTCAAACCCGTTCTGCTGTTATTCCAAGTGTTTGATCTCGCTTTCTTCATTCTGTTTTGATTCTTTCCTCTAGTTTGCTGGATCATTCAGAGGATGAAAACCTCAGCTCTCAGTTTGAGTGTCAACATGCCGCACAAGCTTTTCATTGTCACAGCCTGAAAGACACAAGCTTGAAGCACCGGGACAAAACACAGGCCCGGAGGAAGTTACTCATCACATGTGCTGTGTGCTTGATCTTCATGATCGGAGAAGTCATTGGTGAGAATTACAAGACGTGCACAGTTTAAACAACCAGTTGACAGCAAAATTGACATTACAAGATACTGCTACTTCTAGATGCATTTGACACCAATCAAGCTTAAATAGCCTATAGTAACAGATGTTATCATCTCCTGTAGCAGGTTGTGTGTGGTACTGTGTTGACTGTGTGTGGTACTGTGTTCTCGTATAGGTGGTTACGCTGCTCACAGTCTCGCTATCATGACTGATGCTGCTCACCTTCTCTCTGACTTTGGGAGCGTTTTGATCAGTCTCTTCTCGCTGTGGATTTCCTCCAGACCGCCATCTAAACATCTGACCTTTGGATGGCATCGATCAGGTGTGTGTGGGTTCTTTAGTCTGCTGGATATATATATATATAAACTGCCTGGCCAAAAAAAAACAAGGATTTAAATAGGCAAATGCTTAAGAGTCTATGATTAGATAATTATTGCAGCGATTATGTTTCTATCATGATTAGCAACAGTTCCTTTTAACCCTATTTGATAGTGTGTAGCTTTTCATGTCTTAAACAACCATGTAGGAAGACACATCATGGCCATATTCCAGGAGGACAATGATCCATTAGGCTCAAACTGTGAAAGAATGGTTGGGAGGAGCATGAAGAGTCATTTTCACTCACGAATCGGCTCCTCTTGAGTCCAGACCTTAAATTCATTAAAAAACTTTGGGGTGTGCTGGAGGAGACTTACAGAGTGCTGGACTCTTGCATTCTCAATACAAGATCTGGACCAAAAATGTATACACCTTTTCACATCACAACATTTATTTCCATCAAGCGGTACATACATTTTTGCAAATAAATCAAATAACTGCAGCCTTGGTGAGCTGAAGAGATAAATAATAATAATATTAATAATATTAAAAAAACGAAATAATTCTAAACTTTTGACCGTTAATATACAGTGCATCCAGAAAGTATTCACAGCACTTTTTCCACATATTGTTATGTTACAGTCTTATTCCAAAATTGATTAAATGAATTATTTTCCTCAAATTCTACAAACAATACCCCATAACGACAACGTGAAAGAAATTTGTTTGAAATCTTTGCAAATTTATTAAAAATAAAAAACATAAGTATTCACAGCCTTTGGTCAATACTTTGTTGATCACCTTTGGCACCAATTACAGCCTCAAGTCTTTTTGAGTATGATGCTACAAGCTTGGCACACCTATTTTCGGGCAGTTTCTCCCATTCTTCTTTGCAGAACCTCTCAAGCTCCATCAGGTTGGATGAGAAGCATCAGTGCTCAGCCATTTCCAGATCTCTCCAGAGATGTTCATGTCTGTGCTCTGGCTGGGCCACTCAACACATTTACAGAGTTTTCCTGTACGCACTCTTTGTTATCTTGGCTCTGTGCTTAGGGTCGTTGTCCTGTTGGAAGATGAACCGTCGCCCCAGTCTGAGGTCTAGAGCGCTCATGAGCAGATTTTCATCAAGGATGTCTCTGAACATTACTGTATTCATCATTCCCTCGACCCTGACTAGTCTCCTGATTCCTGCCGCTGAAAAACATTCCCACAGCTTGATGCTGCCACCACCTTGCTTCACTGTAGGGATGGTATTGGCCAGGTGATGAGCGGGGCATGGTTTCTTCCAAACATGATGCTTGCTATTCAGGCCAAAGAGTTCAATCCAATTTTGTTTCTCATGGTCTGAGAGTCCTTCAGGTGCTTTTGGCAAACTCCAGGCGGGCTGTCATGTGACTTTAACCGAGGACTGGCTTCCGTCTGGCCACTCGATCATACAGGCCTGATTGGTGGAGAGCTGCAGGGATGGTTGTTCTTCTGGAAGGTTCTCCGCTCTCCACAGAGAAATGATGGAGCTCTGTCAGAGTGACCATCGGGTTCTTGGTCACCTCCCTGACTAAGGCCCTGCTCCCATGATCACTCTGTTTGGACGGGCGGCCAGCTCTAGGAAGAGTCCTGGTGGTCCCAAACTTCTTCCATTTATGGATGATGGAGGCCAATGTGCTCATTGGGACCTTCAATGCTGCAGACATTTTTCTGTACCCTTCCCCAGATCTGTGTCTCAGAGGTCTACAGACAATTCCTTGGACTTCATGGCTTGGTTTGTTCTCTGACATGCACATCTTCTTCTTCAACTTCTTAGGGTTTAACGGTAGCTTGAATCCATTAGCGTGGCACTACTGCCATCTTCCGGATTTATTTTCCTGTAAAGTCCATTTACATCGTATTCTTCTCATCAGAACTGTTCTTGTTAAAAAAATTTAAAAACATCCTCTGCCTTGTTCATTGTCCCCACTTTCCAATACTTCCTTAATTCCTTTTCCTGTTATTCCGACTTTTCCCAATTCTTCTGTAAACCCGGCTTGATCGGCTCAATGGAGGCATATCAGATCAGTGGGTGAAGGTCTCTGCGCGTTACCGTCTAAGTAATTTGATCAAATGAAATACATTTTCTCATATGTATTAACTCGTTATTTCATCTGACTCCATAAATGAAAAAGGTTTTAATAATATCTTTGCATCATTAAATGTGAGCGAATGTTTGACTATTCTTTTTAACTCTACTGAAAATAATGTCAGGGTCGATAAGAATAAAATCAAATGTTTACAATTTATTATGTTAGGTAAATGTATCACGCCAGTTGCATGATGCAAAGTGTTTTGTGTACACTTCGCATCACAGGCTAATCTGGGTTACAGAAAACGGCCCAAGCTCTAGTTGCATTTCATTATATAGACAGACCTCTTTTCAAATGTAAACATGAGTTCACAGTGGGAATTTACATTAATCACCGTCCCAGACTTATTTAGGGCAGAAGTTGTTTTACATAGAACCATTTGCTAACAATGGGAATTTGCATTGAGTTAACACCTTCTGAGAGCTGGAGACCATTTGCCTGGAAGACACACCCTCCCCTGTGTGTGAATTATCCCTAAACTCTTAAATACCTTACCTTTTGGTTTACTTCTTCGAGAATGAGACCTTTGTACCAGTCGCACTGAGACATTTTAAATGATGTGATACTGTATGATAATTATTCACAATAAACTATATTTTTGGGTGAATTGCAGGTGATCTCAGCATGATCACAGTCTGCAACTCAACAGCACATGCTCTATAGTTTCTGCAACCTGACAATAGCTACAAAAAGCAGTTGGGTGCTTCCTTATAATGTGTAGTGTGCCATTCAAATTACTGTGACCTATCCTTAATTTGATCATAGCTATTTCTTCTTTTCTATTTCCTCCACTATTCTTCACAGCCCCAACTTTTTTTGAATAGCATACAAATGTCTCCCTTTACTTTCTCTGTCCCACTGATGTTGCCATTCTCTAATGGCTTCTTTTCATATTATACTTTTTCCTATGGTGGAAAGAGTATATCATATACTCTTCACTTAATATTTGCTTCAATATTCGCTTTTTTAACAGCTTGTTCGGCAATGCCGATATGAGTAGGAATCCAAATCAGTTGAATCTCATAGCATTTTTCCTTATTCTTGTGTATATTGTCAATATTGTATACAGTAAATCCTGATGACTTTTAGACATACCTGTCACGAGACTGTATAAAGCTGACACTGAATCACTTCCAATTAAAGCTTTATTTATTTTGTTTTCCTCAATCCGTTCTAGTGCCATAATTCAACTGCACACACACTCAGATCTTTTGTGGTCTGTGTGCTTACCTCACCTCTTTGATTAAAAATGTAAACTGCAGATCCAGTCTTTCATGTTTCTGGATCCTTTGGTCCATCTGTATAAATCTGAACATAATATTTATATTTATAGTCTATATATCTATAAAATTCAGCTGCCAGAGCTGTACTATTGCTTGCAGTTTTGACTCGAAGTAACTTAAAATCAACTTCCATGGTTTCTAGCTTCCATACCTTGTATCACGCCATATTACAGTTGGACAGAGCTCCTTTTATACACTTTCCTATTCTCTAGCTGCCTCATCTCCTATCCACCCAAAACCTTTGTGCTCTCTCCCTTTCCCACTTAGCTTGCAGTATTCTTTTGGTTGGATGACTATCTCCATGTCCTTTAAGATTTATCCAATAGTTTACAAGCAATAGATTACGTCGAATGTTCGGTGGCATTTCTCCCGCTTCAACTTGGAGAGCACACACTGGCGTAGTTTTTACTGCTCCTAAACATAATCTCAGTGTTTTAGCCTGTATTACATCAAGCCTCACAAGTACAGATTTGGTTGCTTATCCATACGCCACACTTCCATAATCCATCCTTGATCTTATCAAATTTACATATATATATACTTCAGTGACTTATAATCTGCTCCCCACTCTAGTCCTGTTAAACATCTTATTGTATGAAGGCTATTACTTTTTTTTACACTTGTCTTCCACATTCCTGACATGTTCTACCCATGTTAATCTTTGTGTCAAAATGTACTCCTAAAAAGCGGAATGTTTTAACTCTCTCCAAATTATTTACTTGCCTATAAAAAACATAATTTTCTCTATAGAAAATGTAACACCCCACTTTATTCCCCACTTCTCAACCTGCTGTATCCCTTCTTGTAAATGTTTCAAGTTAACTATACCGGTATGTTCTACATTTCTTCCTTTTTTCCATATTGCCCCATCATCCGCAGACAGTGATCTTCCCATACCTACTGGTATATTAACATACATGTCATTAATCATTACTAAAAATAATGGAACTTTCAACACTCCCCTGAGGTGTTCCGTTCTCTACAACATGTTCAGTTGACAGGTCTGTCTGCCAGGGTGTGGTGCAGGCAGTTGGAGAAGAGGAGCCAGAAGTTCCAAAGAAAAGCGTTTACTTACATTAATATCAGGTACAGACAGGCAGAAGGTTCACACACACTACAATGGAGAACGGACCAAGGCCCTGTCCACACGGACACGGGTATTTTTATAACCGTGACTTTTTCTACGCGGTTCGGCCCTTCGTCCACACGGAAACACACTGAAACCGAACAATTTTGAAAACCCCTGCTTAGGGTGAGGATTTTCAGAAACGCCGGTTACAGTGTTGTCGTGTAGACAGTGAAACTGGGTTTTTTGCCTTGCGATGTCAGAGTGTGCGCCGTTATCCACTATGTTTGACGTCAGATTTGCGCCTACCGGAACCGGTAATAACTTTTTGTTAGGCTTCTGATTGGCCAACCTGGCTTTAGGGTTAGGGTTATATCGCCGCCTGCTGGCGAGGCATGCTCTTGACCGCGCTTGATAGCGTGTTTTTCCCTCTAATTCCCATATTATGCAATTGAATCATTAATCCCTCTCTCCATGGCATATCATATGCTTTTTCTAAATCGAAAAAAAATGTCTCTTTATTTATTTGTCCTGTTCTTCTGTTACTGTATCTTCCAAACACATTACTGCATCCATAGTATTCCTACCTCTTCTAAACCCACATTCTGTCACAGTGTTGGGTTTGTGTTCCCCTGATGTCCACTAGATGTCCTCCTTTCCCACGGTGTCCCTCACTTATGAACTACATTTCCCACGATCCTTTGTCTCATCATTGCACTCAGCTGTTCCTTATCACTGATCATTGCACTCAGCCAATTCCCCATTATCATTGTCGATTCCCTGTGTATATAACCCTGTCTGTTTCAGTATGTGTCACGGAGTCCTTGTATGTATCACGCTACTTCTGTTGTTCCAGTTTTCCGGTCTTCTTGTTCTGTTCCCGTATATGTTTGGATTGCCTTTTGGATTTTGACCCTTGCATTGGACTGGATTACGATTTTGGATTACCCTATTAAATCATTGCATTTGGATCTCTCTCCTGTGTGTGTTCCGTGACACATTCAATCACCATACCTCTTTTTTCCCTAATATACATTAGCCTCTCATTTATCATTATTTCCATTAATTTACAGACATGAGATGAAAGGGCAATGGGTCTATAACTTGTTGGTTTACCAGAATCTTTCCCAGGTTTTCTTATCGGGACAATAATTGCTTCCTTCCAGCTCTTTGGTAGTTTCCCTTCCTCCCACACTTTATTGTACAGCATCAACAACTTCTTCTTCCCCTCCTCACCTAACTGTTTCAACATGCTATAACAAATTTAAGCTTTTCCTGATGCATTCTTCCCAGTTTGGGCCATTGCTCTATTTAACTCTCACATGTTAAATAGTACATTTTGTTCATCCTCAACATTTCCCATCATGCTAAGTGCCTCTACATTTTCAGATTTAGTTTTCTCTCTGCCTCTCTTCCCTTCTTCAGATAAATTATTAGAATAGTGACAAATGTGTTTGCTAACATTTCATCCTTTTCCTGTCCCCAGCCATCTTTTTAATCATTGTCCACACACCTCTCCGATCTGAGTTTTTTGAGCTACTGTAATTCCTCCAATATGTTCTTTTTGCCTGTCTTACTGTTTTCCTTACTATTGCCTGAGCATACTTATATTGAATCATGTGCATGCAATTAAAAAAAGAAATCTTTTCATTATTTGAAATGCCTTGTTCATATGCTTCTTTCCATTCTTCATCCCACCATGGCACTGTTTTCCTCTTTACATTACCTTTACTTTTTAGAATGGCCTCTATTGCTGCTGTTATTATACCTTGCTTTATTTTATTTCCCAGTGTTTTTATATCATCATTATAATTTTTTTTTTAAATATTTATTAATTTATTTGCAAGGACAGCGCATATTAACATGACATTTCAAAAATATGCCAGAGTTAGCCAAAACTTAGGCTAGTTTTCATCTGTAGTCCCTGTATAGTAGGCACCCTGGAAATAGGTAATAAGTAAAACAAGTTGATTATCACACTGAAGAATACAATAAACATTACATTTGCTGCAGCAGCAGGAATAAGACACCAAAACAAACACGCAACAAGGAGTTCATGTGCTGCAGAGTTTGAGTGGGAATGCAGCTGGAGGCGACAGAACATAAGAGCACAAGCAGCAGTTCAAGAAGCAACTAGAGTCATTATAAAAGGACACAGTCGATAACATTAGTCAGTTATAACACAAAGTTTAAAAGGCAGAGTAAACATTAAAATGCAGCAGTATCGAAATTAAATAAGAACAACATGCAAGATGACTCAATAAAGTGGCGGTGGAAGTTCAGTGCTGGCATGTTTGATTGCTGAGGAGCCAACATTTTAATGATGAGCGGAATACATTATAACTATTGATTTCTCTGATTGTTGTTGGGATGTTGTTCCATTCCTTTGAAGCTTTAATAGAGAAGGCTGACTGACTAAACACATGCTTTCCTGAATGGAATGACACAGTCCCCTCTAGATGTTCCTCTAGTGATGCAACTGGTGTTGGACCTTAAAGAGCATATTGCAGGTAAAAAAAAAATCAAAATTAATATATAACCTTGTATGAAAATACCATATGAAAAGGTAATGCAGGATTTTAAATGTTTTAAAACGACAAAAGGGCACCAATTTAGTAGATAAAGTGAGCGTTTCTTTGACTGCGCGTAAAAAACGCTTTTTTTTAACATCGCGTCATTTTACGTCACGAGAGGAAGGGAGCCTCAGCAGCGCAGATAGGTTTGTATTCAGTAAGAGCGGGTAAATGTGCTTTTTTATACTCAAAATGACAATTTGGAATGTAAAGAACAACATATTATACACTTATTTGTTTTATTAGGAAAATACAATATACATAAAAAGAATTGGGCATTTTATAAATGACTTTACATTTATATGTACATCTTTTGGAACAAACTAAAAACAAAAAAAGCAATGAAAACATGTAATGCTTTGAAAGCACTGGATTTTATGTAAAACTTTTTTTGTATTTTTTATTTCCTGGCAATGTTAATGTGATATCGTGAATATGTAAAACCTCTTGTTCTTGTGGCATTGAATTAAAACAGTCAGTAAGAGCCGTCAGGAATCAGTGTTTTTGGTAGTTTTTGTATTTTAATTTATCATCGTCATGGTAAATTATTATGTTTGTGGAGGTTGCAAAAACTCCGGGCTGTCAGGACATCGAGTCCACAGGTTTCCTAACAGGAAAAGGGACGGTGTATTTTCGTGTCTGTGTGCGGTTTGTGCAGCTGAAGAGACGGGATTTCTCTTCTGCATCAGCTTCGAGAAACGCGGTCGTGTGTAGCGTACACCAGATCGGAGGAACAAAAACATGTATATCAGGAATAAAAATATCTCTGTCTCTTGATGAGAAACCGCTAAGTTATATCACATAACGTTAGTCTGGACGGATATTAATGAGCATGACATACGCGCCTGATCAAAGCTTATAGTTTCTGTTATTGGTAAATTCCAATACTCCTAGATGACCAATAATAGCTTTGCTATTAAGTGATATATGATGGTAATAATCTGTACAATATCGTGAGCACAATGTATGTCGTTAGTGAACGTGTAGGCCTATAGGCTATATCTTTAACTAGCAGTGGTCTCTCACCACGACACCTGTGCATGTAGAACAACGACATTACCGAACGATATACACCTCACATTTTACCAAACAGAATGAACCATGCACTATTAACTCTATTACACTATTAATTAAAACTCACAGTTAACAGCATTAAATATAAAAACTCATATGTCTTACCTTTTTGTTGCAGTGCAGTTTTTATTGCATAAGTGGTATATGTTTTGCCGACAGCATCCTTATTTTTTTATTGCTGCTTCCATTCTTCTGATCGCTATTATTTAATTTCTTCGTTAAAAAACATCCAGGGAAGATTGAATAGGCCTGTATATTTTAATGTTTACTCAGTATCTGATAGCTATAGGCTAATCAAAAAGATGCGGGATTAAAGGGTACATATCATGCTTTTAAATCGTTCCTTTTTACGCATAAATCATACATTTGTGGTCTATATAAAGCAGAACTGCAATGCTTGGGTCAGAATTCCTCATTATTATATCTCCACAGCTCCTTTTCAACCCCTTTTCTGATCTGCGTCTGAGATCAACTCGTTTTGGTGCGGTCTCTTTAAATACAAATGCGACACTTCATACCCCGCCCCCTCTCCAGCTCGCAGAGGTGACACTCGGTTCAACTCCACCCCGTTCGGCAATTTTTGTAGTTTTATAGCAGAGAGATACGATTATCTAGCGGAACAGAAACTTTTTATTCACACGTTATTAACAAAATGTAAACAACGGAAGACTTGTCCATCAAGCCTTACATGTTCGAGCCAGAGTCGGGGCGATATAAAAATAAGGACGACGAGCCTGCAGAACAACGTCATATGGATGTATCGCAATGTTGTGTTACTGTATTTACAGTAAGTTCTCCATCCATTCCCACTATTACAATACTGCATGATTTACAACGACTATTTAATATTTAATACTAAAACAAAATCTAAGTTATATTATAAACAATTAAAGAAAAGTCGATTGTTTCTCTTGTTAAAACAAGCACACTAACAAGACAACTGCCAAACCATGACCACCGTGTGTTTTAAGAAAGTAGCAGCTAGTACTTTATTTTTATTAACGTTATTTACAGCTTACCGAAGTGCTTTGTTCGTCGTCTCCAAAGATAGAAGGAACTGACCCCTCAATCAGACGAAGTCTATCGGCAAATCCTTCTTTATACTACTGCGGTCACGCCATCTGTGCTTCAGAAAAGCGCGGTCACGCCATCTGCGCTTAAAAATATATTGCGCGTCTACACGAGGTTGCGTGGTAGGCTCACGGTGTATGCGCTTGGTGTCGGCAGACTTTAAAAAATATATATTAATAATAAAATAAATAAAATCACATTGTTTTCTGCAAATTCCACCAGATTCTTGTTCTACATCTCACATACTACGACTGTGGTGATTTTCATGTTGATCTACTGTTTTATTATTCAATAATTGCATGCCAAAGTCCTATACACTGCATATCTTGTTATACAGCAATATTTAATAAATTCATTAAAAATGCAAATCAAATTGTTTTCTGCAAACTCCACCAGATTATTGTTCTACATCTCACTGACTACCACTGTGGTGATTTTCATGTTGTTTTACTGTTTTATTATTTAATAATTGCCTGCCAAAATCCTATACTGTATACCTGGCTATATAGCTATTTTTAATATATTAATAAAAAAATCGAAATCAAATTGTTTTCTGCAAACTCCAGCAAATTCATGTTGTTTTACTGTTTTATTAATTAATAATTGTCTGCCAAAATCATGAATATTTACATTGCTATATAGCAATATTGATATATTTGATATATAAATTCATAAAAAAAATAAAATCAAATTGTTTTCTGCAAACTCCAACATATTCTTGTTCTTCATCTCACTGTTTACCACTGTGGTTATTTTCATGTTGTTTTACTGTTTAATATTTAATAATTGCCTGCCAACGTCCTATACTGTATACCTTGTTATACAGCAATAATTAATAAATTCATAAAAAAATAAAATCAAATTGTTTTCTGCAAACTCCACCAGATTATTGTTCTACATCTCACAGACTAACACTGTGGTGATTTTCATCTTGTTTTACTGTTTTATTATTTAATAATTACCTGCCAAAGTCCTATACTGTATACCTTGTTATACAGCAATAATTAATAAATTCATAAAAAATGTAAATCAAATTGTTTTCTGCAAACTACACCAGATTATTGTTCTTCATCTCACTGTCTACCACTGTGGTGATTATCATGTTGTTTTACTGTTTTATTATTCAATAATTGCCTGCCAAAGTCCTATACTGTATACCTTGTTATACAGCAATAATTAATACAAAATGCAAATCAAATTGTTTTCTGCACACTCCACCAGATTATTTTTCTTCATCTCACTGTCTACCACTGTGGTTATTTTCATGTTGTTTTACTGTTTTATTATTTAATAATTGCCTGCCACAATCCTATAATGTATAACTGGCTATATAGCCATATTTAATAAATTAATAAAAAATCGAAATCGAATTGTTTTCTGCAAACTCCCCCAGATTATTGTTCTACATCTCACTGACTACCACTGTGGTGATTTACATATTGCTTTACTGTTTTATTATTTAATAATTACCTGCCAAAGTCCTATACTTTATACCTGGCTATATAGCAATATTTAATAAATTAATAAAAAATCGAAATCAAATTGTTTTCTGCAAACTCCACCCGATTCTTGTTCTACATCTCACAGACTACCACTGTGGTGATTTTCATGTTGTTTTACTGTTTTATTATTTATAATCACCACAGTGGTAGTCAGTGAGATGTAGAACAATAATCTGGTGGAGTTTGCAGAAAACAATTTGATTTAATTTTTTTATGAATTTATCAAATATTGCTGTATAGCAATGTAAATATTCATGATTTTGGCAGACAATTATTAAAGAATAAAACAGTAAAGCAATATGATAATCACCACAGTGGTAGACAGTGAGATGTAAAACAATAATCTGGTGGAGTTTGCAGAAAACAATTTGATTAGCATTTTTTATGAATTTATCAAATATTGCTGTATAACAAGGTATACAGTATAGGACTTTGGCAGGTAATTATTAAATAATAAAACAGTAAAACAACATGAAAATAACCACAGTGGTAGTCTGTGAGATGTAGAACAACAATCTGTTACATTTTGCAGAAAACAATTTGATTTCGATTTTTTATTAATTTATTAAAATTGCTATATAGCCAGGTATACAGTATAGGACTTTGGCAGGTAATTATTAAATAATAAAACAGTAAAACAACATGAAAATCACCACAGTGGTAGTCTGTGAGATGTAGAACAACACATCTGGTGGAGTTTGTAGAAAACAATTTGATTTCGATGTTTTATTAATTTATTAAAATATCTATATAGCCAGGTATACAGTATATGACTTTGGCAGTTAATTATTAAATAATAAAACAGTAAAACAACATGAAAATCACCACAGTGGTAGTCTGTGAGATATAGAACAAGAATCGGGTGGAGTTTGCAGAAAACAATTTGATTTCGATTTTTTATTAATTTATTAAAATTGCTATATAGCCAGGTATACAGTATAGGACTTTGGCAGTTAATTATTAAATAATAAAACAGTAAAACAACATGAAAATCACCACAGTGGTAGTCAGTGAGATGTAGAACAATAATCTGGTGGAGTTTGCAGAAAACAATTTGATTTCGATTTTTTATTAATTTATTAAAATTGCTATATAGCCAGGTATACAGTATAGGACTTTGGCAGGTAATTATTAAATAATAAAACAGTAAAACAACATGAAAATCACCACAGTGGTAGTCTGTGAGATGTAGAACAACAATCTGGTGGAGTTTGTAGAAAACAATTTGATTTCGATGTTTTATTAATTTATTAAAATATCTATATAGCCAGGTATACAGTATAGAACTTTGGCAGGTAATTATTAAATAATAAAACAGTAAAACAACATGAAAATAACCACAGTGGTAGTCTGTGAGATGTAGAACAATATTCTGTTACATTTTGCAGAAAACAATTTGATTTCGATTTTTTATTAATTTATTAAATATTGCTATATAGCCAGCTATACAGTATAGGACTTTGGCAGGTAATTATTAAATAATAAAACAGTAAAACAACATGAAAATCACCACAGTGGTAGTCTGTGAGATGTAGAACAACAATCTGGTTGAGTTTGAGAGAAAACAATTTGATTTCGATTTTTTATTAATTTATTAAATATTGCTATATAGCCAGGTATACAGTATAGGACTTTGGCAGGTAATTATTAAATAATAAAACAGTAAAACAACATGAAAATAACCACAGTGGTAGTCTGTGAGATGAAGAACAATAATCTGTTACATTTTGCAGAAAACAATTTGATTTCGATTTTTTATTAATTTATTAAAATTGCTATATAGCCAGGTATACAGTATAGGACTTTGGCAGGTAATTATTAAATAATAAAACAGTAAAACAACATGAAAATCACCACAGTGGTAGTCTGTGAGATGTAGAACAACAATCTGGTGGAGTTTGTAGAAAACAATTTGATTTCGATGTTTTATTAATTTATTAAAATATCTATATAGCCAGGTATACAGTATAGGACTTTGGCAGTTAATTATTAAATAATAAAACAGTAAAACAACATGAAAATCACCACAGTGGTAGTCAGTGAGATGTAGAACAATAATCTGGTGGAGTTTGCAGAAAACAATTTGATTTCGATTTTTTATTAATTTATTAAAATTGCTATATAGCCAGGTATACAGTATAGGACTTTGGCAGGTAATTATTAAATAATAAAACAGTAAAACAACATGAAAATCACCACAGTGGTAGTCTGTGAGATGTAGAACAACAATCTGGTGGAGTTTGTAGAAAACAATTTGATTTCGATGTTTTATTAATTTATTAAAATATCTATATAGCCAGGTATACAGTATCAGAATCAGAATCAGAATCAGAATCAGAATCAGAATCAGAAAGAGCTTTATTGCCAAGTGTGCTTGCACACACAAGGAATTTTCTTTGGTACTGAAGCTTCCAGTGCACATATACAGATACAAATACAACAAGAAACAGTAATACAAAATCTAAAAATAAAATTATAAAAAAAAAAATATATATATATATATATATATATATGAAAATACTATAAAATATAAAATATAAGGCCACGGTTGGGTTTAGTCAGAATAAACATTTTCGGATTATGAACATATATACAGTATTTTGAATAGTATGAATAAATATAAATATAAATAACCTGAGTTTAGGAGATATTGCACTAAACAGTGGGGGTATTGCACTTAAAGGCATATGCCTTGGGAGATATGTTAACTGTTCAGGAGGGAAATGGCCTGTGGGAAGAAACTGTTCCTGTGCCGAGATGTTCTTGTGGCCAGTGATCTGAGTCTCCGTCTTGACGGTAACAGTTCAAACAGGTGGTGTCCAGGGTGAGTGGAGTCTGTGATGATTTTACCTGCTCTCTTCCTCACTCTGGAAGAGTACAGGTCCTGGAGGGTTGGCAGGGGGGCACCAATGATCCTCTCTGCAGTCCGGACTGTCCGCTGTAGTCTCATGATGTCTGATTTGGTAGCTGAACCAAACCAGACAGTGATGGAAGTGCATAGGACAGACTCGATGACGGCTGAGTAGAACTGAATCAGCAGCTCCTGTGGCAGGTTGAACTTCCTCAGCTGGCGAAGGAAATACAGTCTCTGCTGGGCCTTTTTCACAATGGAGTCAATGTGATTGTCCCACTTCAGGTCCTGAGAGATGATAGTGCCCAGGAACCTGAATGACTCCACTGCTTCCACAGTGCTGTTCATGATGGTGAGTGGGGGGAGTGCTGGGCTGTTCCTCCTGAAGTCCACGCTCATCTCCACTGTTTTGAGCGTGTTCAGCTCAAGGTTGTTATAACTGCACCAGACAGCCAGCTGTTCAACCTCCAGTCTGTAAGCAGACTCGTCACCGTTTCGGATGAGACCGATGACAGTGGTGTCGTCTGCAAATTTCAGGAGCTTGACAGTGGGGTCTTTAGAAGTGCAGTCGTTAGTGTACAGGGAGAAGAGCAGTGGGGAGAGAACGCACCCTTGGGGGGCGCCAGTGCTGGTGGTGAGAGTCCTGGATGTGTGTTTCCCCAGTCTCACGAGCTGCTGCCGGTCCGTCAGGAAGCTGGAGATCCACTGACAGATCGAGGATGGAATGGAGAGCTGGGTCAGTTTGTCTGTGAGTAGATCAGGCATGATGGTATTGAAGGCCGAACTGAAGTCCACAAAGAGGATCCTTGCATAAGTCCCAGGTCTGTCGAGATGTTGCAGGATATAATGCAGTCCCATGTTGACTGCATCATCCACAGACCTGTTTGCTCTGTAAGCAAACTGAAAAGGATCCAGCAGGGGTCCAGTGATGTCCTTCAGGTGGGCCAACACCAGTCTTTCAAACGACTTCATGACCACGGACGTGAGAGCGACAGGTCTGTAGTCATTAAGTCCAGTGATTTTGGTTTTTTTGGGGACCGGAATGATAGTGGAGCGTTTGAAGCAGCAGGGAACTTCACATTGCTCCAATGATCTGTTGAAGATCTGCGTGAAGACCGGGGCCAGTTGGTCAGCGCAGGCTTTTAGACAAGCAGACGAGATGCCGTCTGGGCCTGAGGCTTTCCTAGTCTTCTGTTTTTTGAAGACTCGGCTCACGTCCTCCACACAGACCTTAAGCTCAGGTTGGATGGCAGGAGGGGGGAGAGGGAGAGGGTGTAGGAGGTGATGGTGGATGTGTGAACTGCAGGTCAGAGCCGGTGAGAGGTGTGAATGAGGGCTTTTCAAACCTGCAGTAAAATGAGTTTAAATCATCAGCCAGGTGTGGATTGTCCACAGATCGGGAGGATGGTGACTTGTAATTGGTGATGTTCTTCAGGCCATTCCAGACTGATGATGGGTCGTTGGATGAAAACTGGTTTTTCAGCTTTTCAGAGTAGGCTCTTTTAGCAACTCTGATCTCCTTTGTCAGTCTGTTCTTGGCATGGTTATACAAGATTTTATCCCCACTTTTGTGAGCATCCTCTTTGGCATGACGAAGCTGTTTGAGTTTCCCAGTAAACCATGGTTTATCATTGGTGAATGATAAGAATGTCCTGGTAGGAATGCATGTATCCTCACAGAAACTGATATATGATGTAACAGTATCTGTGAGCTCATCCAGATCGTTGGTAGCAGCTTCAAAAACAGTCCAATCAGTGCAATCGAAGCACTGTATAGTATAGAACTTTGGCAGGTAAATATTAAAACCTGCCAAAGTATAGAACTTTGGCAGGTAATTATTAAATAATAAAACAGTAAAACAACATGAAAATAACCACAGTGGTAGTCTGTGAGATGTAGAACAATATTCTGTTACATTTTGCAGAAAACAATTTGATTTCGATTTTTTATTAATTTATTAAATATTGCTATATAGCCAGCTATACAGTATAGGACTTTGGCAGGTAATTATTAAATAATAAAACAGTAAAACAACATGAAAATCACCACAGTGGTAGTCTGTGAGATGTAGAACAACAATCTGGTGGAGTTTGAAGAAAACAATTTGATTTCGATTTTTTATTAATTTATTAAATATTGCTATATAGCCAGGTATACAGTATAGGACTTTGGCAGGTAATTATTAAATAATAAAACAGTAAAACAACATGAAAAATCCCCACAGTGGTAGTCTGTGAGATATAGAACAAGAATCGGGTGGAGTTTGCAGAAAACAATTTGATTTCGATTTTTTATTAATTTATTAAAATTGCTATATAGCCAGGTATACAGTATAGGACTTTGGCAGTTAATTATTAAATAATAAAACAGTAAAACAACATGAAAATAACCACAGTGGTAGTCTGTGAGATGAAGAACAATAATCTGTTACATTTTGCAGAAAACAATTTGATTTCGATTTTTTATTAATTTATTAAAATTGCTATATAGCCAGGTATACAGTATAGGACTTTGGCAGGTAATTATTAAATAATAAAACAGTAAAACAACATGAAAATCACCACAGTGGTAGTCTGTGAGATGTAGAACAACAATCTGGTGGAGTTTGTAGAAAACAATTTGATTTCGATGTTTTATTAATTTATTAAAATATCTATATAGCCAGGTATACAGTATAGGACTTTGGCAGGTAATTATTAAATAATAAAAGAGTAAAACAACATGAAAATAACCACAGTGGTAGTCTGTGAGATGAAGAACAATAATCTGGTGGAGTTTGCAGAAAAAATTTGATTTCATTTTTATATAATTTATTAAATATTGCTGATATAGCACAGTAATATATATGATTTTGGCAGAAATTATTAAAGAATAAAACAGTAAAACAACAAGAAATAACACTAGTGGTAGTCGTGAGATGAAGAACAAGAATCGGGTGGAGTTTGCAGAAAAAATTTGATTTCGATTTTTATTAATTTATTAAAATTGCTATATAGCATGTATAATATATGAGACTTTGGCAGTAATTATTAAAGAATAAAACAGTAAAACAACATGAAAATCACCACAGTGGTAGTCTGTGAGATATAGAACAAGAATGGTGGAGTTTGCAGAAAACAATTTGATTTCGATTTTTTATTAATTTATTAAAATTGCTATATAGCCAGGTATACAGTATAGGACTTTGGCAGGTAATTATTAAAAATAAAAAGTAAAACAACATGAAAATAACCACAGTGGTAGTCTGTGAGATGAAGAACAAGAATTGTTCAGTTTTGCAGAAAAAAATTGATTTCGATTTTTTATTAATTTATTAAAATTGCTATATAGCCAGGTATACAGTATAGGACTTTGGCAGGTAATTATTAAATAATAAAACAGTAAAACAAATAGAAAATCACCACAGTGGTAGTCTGTGAGACGTAGAACAAGAATCTGGGTGGAGTTTGCAGAAAACAATTTGATTTCGATTTTTTATTAATTTATTAAAATTGCTATATAGCCAGGTATACAGTATAGGACTTTGGCAGGTAATTATTAAATAATAAAACAGTAAAACAAATGAAAATACCACAGTGGTAGTCTGTGAGATGAAGAACAATAATCGTTACATTTTGCAGAAAACAATTTGATTTCGATTTTTTATGAATTTATTAAATTATTGCTTTATAGCCAGATATACAGTATAGGATTTGGCAGGCAATTATTAAATAATAAAACAGTAAAACAACAAGAAAATAACCACAGTGGTAGTCTGTGAGATGAAGAACAATATCTGGTAGATTTTGCAGAAAACAATTTGATTTCATTTTTATGAATTATTAATATTGCTTATAGCCAGTATACATTATAGGATTTTGGCAGGCAATATTAAATAATAAAACAGTAAAACAACATGAAATACCACAGTGGTAGTCGTGAGATGAAGAACAATAGTCTGGTGAGTTTGCAGAAAACAATTTGATTTCAATTTTATTAATTATTAAAATTGCTATATAGCCAGTTATACATTATAGGATTTTGGCAGCAATTATTGAATAATAAAACAGTAAAACAACATGAAAATCACCACAGTGGTAGACAGTGAGATGAAGAACAAGAATCTGCTGGAGGTTGCAGAAAACAATTTGATTTCGATTTTTTATTAATTTATTAAATATTGCTATATAGCCAGGTATACAGTATAGGACTTTGGCAGGTAATTATTAAATAATAAAACAGTAAAGCAATATGTAAATCACCACAGTGGTAGTCAGTGAGATGAAGAACAATAATCTGTTGGAGTTTGCAGAAAACAATTTTATTTTGTTTTTTTATGAATTTATTAAATATAGCTGTATAACAAGGTAGTATAGGACTTTGGCAGTTAATTATTAAATAATAAAACAGGAAAGCAATATGATAATCACCATAGTGGTAGTCAGTGAGATGTAGAACAATAATCTGGGGGAGTTTGCAGAAAACAATTCGATTTCGATTTTTTATTAATTTATTAAATATGGCTATATAGCCAGTTATACATTATAGGATTTTGGCAGGCAATTATTAAATAATAAAACAGTAAAACAACATGAAAATAACCACAGTGGTAGACAGTGAGATGAAGAAAAATAATCTGGTGGAGTGTGCAGAAAACAATTTGATTTGCATTTTTTATTAATTATTGCTGTATAACAAGGTATACAGTATAGGACTTTGGCAGGCAATTATTGAATAATAAAACAGTAAAACAACATGATAATCACCACAGTGGTAGACAGTGAGATGAAGAACAATAATCTGGTGTAGTTTGCAGAAAACAATTTGATTTGCATTTTTTATGAATTTATTAATTATTGCTGTATAACAAGGTATACAGTATAGGACTTTGGCAGGTAATTATTAAATAATAAAACAGTAAAACAAGATGAAAATCACCACAGTGTTAGTCTGTGAGATGTAGAACAATAATCTGGTGGAGTTTGCAGAAAACAATTTGATTTATTTTTTTTATGAATTTATTAATTATTGCTGTATAACAAGGTATACAGTATAGGACTTTGGCAGGCAATTATTAAATATTAAACAGTAAAACAACATGAAAATAACCACAGTGGTAGACAGTGAGATGAAGAACAAGAATCTGTTGGAGTTTGCAGAAAACAATTAGATTTTATTTTTTTTATGAATTTATCAAATATTGCTATATAGCAATGTAAATATTCATGATTTTGGCAGACAATTATTAAATAATAAAACAGTAAAACAACATGAAAATCACCACAGTGGTAGTCAGTGAGATGAAGAACAAGAATCTGCTGGAGTTTGCAGAAAACAATTTGATTTCGATTTTTTATTAATATATTAAAAATTGCTATATAGCCAGGTATACAGTATAGGATTTTGGCAGGCAATTATTAAATAATAAAACAGTAAAACAACATGAAAATCACCACAGTGGTAGACAGTGATATGTAGAACAATAATCTGGTGGAGTTTGCAGAAAACAATTTGATTTGCATTTTTTATGAATTTATTAAATATTGCTGTATAACAAGATATGCAGTGTATAGGACTTTGGCATGCAATTATTGAATAATAAAACAGTAGATCAACATGAAAATCACCACAGTCGTAGTATGTGAGATGTAGAACAATAATCTGGTGGAATTTGCAGAAAACAATGTGATTTTATTTATTTTATTATTAATATATATTTTTTAAAGTCTGCCGACACCAAGCGCATACACCTTGAGCCTACCACGCAACCTCGTGTAGACGCGCAATATATTTTTAAGCGCAGATGGCGTGACCGCGCTTTTCTGAAGCACAGATGGCGTGACCACAGTTGTGCACTGGCGGAGGTTGCTGAAGTAACGTTAGTGATCCATGAAGTGCTTCGCGCACACAAACATGACTCTACCCACAGATTTCCGTGAATCTGCTGATGCTGGGAGACGGTGTAATGAAGCGTGTGGGTTACTACATCCAACAACCGAACATTTTGACGTACCCTCTCGTAACTTCTGCATCCTTGAACTTGGACTACAAAATTGCAGCGAGAAATAATAATGGCGGATTGCTCAAAGTGTTTGGCCGGAAGTCGATGTCCTTATTTGGCAGTTCCGCTGCAAATAATGCGACGTAATAGTTAACAAAACGTCATAGATTACAGAAAAATCTAAACCGGTTGAAAAATGTGACCAAAACAGAATATAAAGATATCAACGAAGTTCCTGAAGAGACTAATTTCAACTTTTCTGTACTTATAAACACTCCAAATATACAACAAAAAGCATTTAAGGGCTAAAAAAGTAGATTTAGCATGATATGTCCCCTTTAAGTGATGCAATAAACTGCGGCTGCGCACACTCACTCCACACACATTTTTTTATAATAATACTTTTGCAATAATGTGTGTCTCCTCTGACCGTTGTTCTGTCTAACATTAATCCTGGGCTGTCCCTGATCTCTCTGCAGCATAGCAGGCTCATAATTGTATGGCTGTGGTCCGTCGTCCGTCATACGAATGTCATTGCGATCCATTGTTTTCCTGTTTGAATGGTTTGAATCGACCGCTCTCCCTCCAGTTACGTCACGCCTGCCATGCCCATTTTCAGATGCGGAAGTAAAATTTTCTCACAAAAACGACTCCAGAAGCCAATGTAGCGTATTTATAAGTATATTTTAAAGAAAATCTAGTTACTACATTGTTTTTCTACACATTGACTCGTTGGGTCCTTTAACCTGCAATATGCCCTTTAAACTCAGAATCTCACTAAGAGGTGGAGGGGCCAGGCCATGAAGGATTTTATATGCTAAACAGATATTTGTGAACTTAACAACATGTTCCCAACTTAATAAATTGTATTTTGACAGATCATTGCAGTGATGAAAATGACTTCTTATCCAGAACTTTAAGTGTTTGTTTGTATAGGGACTGTATTGGTTTTAAAATGGTGTGGTTGGTCTGGGACCAGCTGGTGAGGCAGTAAGTCATATGCGAAAAGATCAGTGAATGCATAAACATTTTGGCTGGACATTGAGTTTCTGATAAATCGAAAATTAGATAGATTCAATTTTACTTTCTTGACAGTTTTGGTGATATGAGAATTAAAGTTAAAGGGTTAGTTCACCCAAAAATGAAAATTCTATCATCGTTTACTTACCCTCAAGTTGTTCCAAACCTCTATGTGTTTATTTGTTCTGCTGAACACAAAGGAAGATATTTGGAAGAAAACAGATCTCATTCCCCATTGACTACCATAGTAGGAAAAAATACCTACTATGGTAGTCAATGGGGAATGAGATCTGTTTTCTTCCAAATATCTTCCTTTGTGTTCAGCAGAACAAATAAACACATAGAGGTTTGGAACAACTTGAGGGTAAGTAAACGATGATAGAATTTTCATTTTTGGGTGGACTAACCCTTTAAGTGTGGAGTCTATGAGAATACTGAGATACTTAAATTCTGTAACTATTTTAAGTTTTTCACCAGATATTACAATGTCCGGATTTGCTGTGGAGTTGGTAGTTTTAGTAAAAAACATACCAACTGTCTTGGAGACATTTATCTGAAGGCTACACTGGTTTAGCCATTCACTGATACCATAGCGTTTTAAAGTTTAGTTGCCACTGCTGTTTTTTGATGGCCCATGTATGTATAGGACTGTGTCGTCTGCATACATCTGAATATTTACTTCTGGGCACACACATGGTAGGTCATTAATATATATGCAGAACAGAAGAGGGCCCAGGATTGACCCTTGGGGCACTCCAGTGAACAAGTGAAGAGGTTCAGACTGATAGCTGCCAATACGTACGGTTTGTGATCGTTGGTAAAGATAAGATGATACCCATTTAAGAGCATTATACTAAAAGATGAGAGGAGAAAGTTTGGAGAGTAAAATTTTATGACTAACAGGGTCAAAAGCTTTCCTGAGATCTAAAAAGATGGCTCCAACAACGCTGTTCTTGTCAAGCAATGATTTAATGTTTTCAATGAAAAAGCAGTTAGCTGTCTCGGTAGAGTGGTTTGGCCTAAATCCAAATAGTAGTGGATGGAGGGAAAAGACAGTGTTGTTCAGGTGATCTCTAATCTGTTGAGATATCCTCTTTTCCAGAACCTTTGATATTACTGGCAAAATACTAATGGGTTTGTAATTGGAAATGATTTGTCTGTCTCCAGCTTTAAATATTGGTGAAAGAATGGCAATGACTTCCATGCATTTGGAAATTCCCCCTCGGAGATAGACTGATTTATAATTTTTGTGATGGGGATAACTAATGATGAACCTAATTCTTTTAGCATTGTGGTATCCATTCCAAACACGTCTTTAGCTTTTGATGTGTTAAGTGACCTGATTAAGGCTTCTTTCAGAGGAACTGGAAAATACAAGGCTCTGATGACAAAACAGAACAAATACTTGTCTATCTGTGAAAAACACAACTTCGAATTGCCCCCAGTTTGCTTATTATGCTCAGAAAAAAAGTCTGCCCTTTACTTTCTCAACAGAGATGTTACTTTGTTCCTCAGCATTGTAAAACAGTGTTTATCATGACATAATTTTGATTTAATTGCCTTTTTTTTTTTTTGCAAGGTCACGTTCTTTCATCACTTTCAGAATTTCAGCATTAATCCATGGAAGACTATTCTTGGAGTTTCTTTTTCTAAATTTCTGAGTAAACTCCTTAATGAAATATTGCAATTTACTTGAAAGCACAGTACGTCCCTCATGTAAGTCTTTCCCTGCAAGCAAATTACTCCACTTGAACCTGTTTATTGTGTTTTTTAAACGGTCCTGCTCTTTGTTCGGTATTCTGATTGATTCTTGCTCCTTAGCAGTGGAAACACAAAATCTTTTGCTGGTTAATAATCAATCGAACTCAGACATCTGTCACTTTCTTTCTGAACATTTTCCCAATCAGCCTTCTCAAATATCCATCTTTCTCCTCTTCCTTCTGTGCTTTGAGATAAATAAATATTGATTTTACACAATACTGGATAATGATCACTTCCTAATGTTCCGGCTTTGACACTCCAATTACATATCGCTGCCATAATACTGGACACCAGTGTGAGGTCAAGTGCAGATTACCTTCCCAGTACTAGCCGCTATCCTTGTTTTAATTCCATCATTTAAACATACTAAGTTTTTCTCATCCAATAACTCTTCTATTACTTTTCCATTACTATCCATCTTCTCACTACCCCACAATGCATTATTTTTATTGAAATCCCCACACTGTACAATATTATTTCTGACTTGCCCCTCTATTTCCTCAAGTTTGTTTATATCTTTGCCTACATGGATTTTAATAATTTATAACTACAATTTTTTTCCTCTCACCCCATGTTAATACAAATTCTTGCTCATTTCCTACACCTAACACCCTGTGCGGAACCCCCTGTCTTACAAATGTGACGCATCCCCCTCCACCACCATTTTTCATATCTTGTCTAACTGATACATATCCATATATGATAAAGTTGATAAAGTAGGCTTTAACCAGGATTCCTGAATGCATAAAATACTTGGCTTTTCTCTTCTACTCTTAATAAATTGCTAAAAATCTTGCCCATTTGCGATCAAGCTTATTGCATTTAATTTAAGGATTAGCATTACTAAAATGATTAACCCATACATGTTGTCTCTGGACTTGACTGCACACTGAGTTCATCCCTCACTTCTTCCCACTTTAATCCTGTCAGATCTAGATAATGTATTGCTGCATTAACAATAATCTGAATTCTTTCAGTTTTAGACCTGATTCCACCCTTTTTCCTCTGCTATGATACTCCTTATCCTGTTCAGTTCTCTCAACAGCCTAAGCGTAAGAAATGTTTTCCTTTGTTTTTATCTTTAACTTTAACTTATTTTCTCACGACTTCACATTCCCAAAATGCCACACTATGATTCCCTCACACTTTGGCCTTACTTCCTCCCCACCCTTTCCATATTCATGATCCCCACTGTACACCTTCTCTTTCCTTTACATGCCTTAGCCATGTGCCCAAATTCCTGGCAATTATAGCATCTCATTGGTTTAGGTGCTTATTCCATTGCTGTATCTCACAAATCCATAATATAACTCTTTTGGTAAATCCTTTGTTTCCAACTCTACCAAGACAGATTCTGTTTCTACTTTTTTAATTCCCCTTGTCATTCGAACTGCACTTTTATTTGAGATTCTCAAGTTCTATTCTGCATTCTCAAGTTCTCCACCAATTCTTTCATATTTACAGTAAGTGGAATTCCATATATCACTCCCGTACTGCCACCGTTTTTTTTCTCCCCCACTCTTGTACTATTTTAATTTTTCCAACGCAACTCATCTTCTTTGCTTTTTCCATCTGCACTTCATTATTACATCCTTCAAGTAAATTTCCATCTGCCAAAATTCTTGCATATTTCACTTCTCCTAACTGTTCTCTTATTATTTTGGTTAACTGAAGCGGATCAATTCTTTTACCTCCTCCTTTACTTTCCGTCCCAATTGAGCTAGCGCAACCTTTTTTCTTTCTTTTACGACTAGCCACCTTCTTATCCGTGCGCACTCTCCCTACCTCCCCCGTCCCCCCAATCACTTTCCCTCCTCTCATCACTGCCATTCCCCTCTAGTTCACTAATCCATACCATCCACCTCCCTATGTACATCTGATTTTTTTCGTTTTTTTTATTTTTTAATACATTTGCAAACTTATTTAACATTGTCATTATGGGTATTGTGTGTAGAATTGTGAGGAACATAACAAAATATGGAAAAAGTGAAGCGCTGTGAACACTTTCCGGATGCACTGTATATGATGTCACTATAATGTTTATTAATTTCTTAGGAATTACATTTAACAACTATGCCAACTGTTCCACTGTGTTTCTGTCATTTGTTTTGTCCAGAGGTTTTAGGAGCTCTTCTGTCTGTTATGTCCATCTGGACTGTGACGGTGGTTCTCCTTCTCTTTGCTGTTCAGAGGATCATCAGTGATGATTATGAGATACACAGTGATGTCATGATAATCACAGCTGGATGTGCTGTAGCACTCAACATCTTGTGAGTGATGTTTTTTGATTTCATTAGTGGTGTTTGTTAAATCAAGCATCACTATTACAACTGTTCATACTCATAGTTAGTAAGGGAAAAAACACTAACCCTAAATGTTAAACTTTGGCATGAAACTCATTCTACGCCATTTGTGTGATGCGCATGAATGATTTCAGCAATTGTGTATTGCATTGCACCACTCACTTTTCTTGCCAGTGGGGTCAAGAAGATAAACTTAATTTAAGCGGAAAACAAGTTTATTTTTCTGACACCATTGACACATTTTTAAGCCAAAAAAATTTAAACATATCTTTATTTAAAGTCCCCTGTAGTTTGAATGCTTGAATGTAACTCTACACCCTTGCCTCATTTAGTATATGTGGTTCTATGAATATGCTAATTAGCCACGCGGGGACTTTAAGACTTAGTAATGGAACACAAGATAAAAATACTAAGTGTGCAAAATGTTAACTTAAAGACGTCCCTCTTTAAGTGATTGTAACATTTGTAGACCCACATTAGATTCATTATAATGCATGCTGGGAAATGGCATCTTCTTGTACTGTGTTTTAATGTTTGTTTCCATCAGTTTGGCTTTCATCCTCCATCAGTCTCCGGCCCGTCACTCTCACAGCTCTCTCAGTGTCTCGGGTCATTCTCACGGCCGCACAGAAGAGCACAGGAGCACCAGCGTGAGGGCTGCTTTTATTCACGTGCTGGGGGATTTACTGCAAAGTTTAGGTGTGCTGCTGGCTGCCACTATCATCTACTTCAGGGTTAGTAACATTACTATTACTGGCATATACGAAAGTTCTCAGACTTTCACTTTTATGGACATTTAGTCAGACTTATAAATGTGTAAATGTGATTCATCAGATCAGTGTGTCTCAAATGCTGCAGGAAAGTTCCTCCTCATTAACGCTAACACTAACTTGTGATTTTTTTGTAGATGTATAAAGTATTTCTCTTTAAGTTCATACAGAGGAACACAGGCATGGATCGTCGTATTTATATCAACATGATCCTCTAACTTAAAATCGTTTTGTCAAATAAAATGCCACTTGCTTTGATATTTCATTATCTAATGCAGGGATTCTAAAACTTTTGTGCCAGTCTAACCTCTTTGACAAAATATATACTTGAGGCACTCCGTGAGATTTTAAGTTAATATTTCAATAATTGAACAACATATTTCAATGTTTACAGTTCTGTACACCATCAAAGCTCCCTGGTTTTTTACAGTGCATTGTGGGAGCGAACGTTTCAGTGCACTGGAAGGATTTTGCAATTGAGATTAGCCATTTTGGCCGACTCCCTGATCAGTGCCCTGACTACTGAACTAGGGAGCTGATTGAGACGCACCCATAGTCTCGGCCTCAGACATCACACCCACGGACTGTGGGCTAAACGACTGATGCATATGCCACACAAAATTGGAAACACTTTGGGAGTTTCAAAGTAGTTATCTGATTGGTTGAATTCTACAGGATTTCTGGGAGACTTGTGTCACGTTCTTTAGTGGTCCGCCTGGAAACAAAGCCGTCGTGATGCCAAACCCCCTTATGGAAGAAGAAAGCCTTCGTGTTTATAACTGTGGCAATGAGTGCTTATTAGGATCAACTAAATGCTGGGTTTTCAAAATTATGTGAAGTTCCCAGGACCACTGTTGCAGTAAACTTGAACAACATTCTTGAATTAATTGCATGCCAGTCTGTTATTGTGGGTACATTAACTTTACATTATCACGCCCCTAAACGTGACACTAAGCAAAACGAATTATGATTGGTTGCTTTGTCAGTCAGACGTCCTCTTGGGCGGTCCTTGGCAAATGAAAGCTTAATGGAGCCCAGACGTTCTGCAGTCAGTCTGAAGCGAGACTATCGCACCCAAAACTTGAGGACCAAGTTCGAGGCCTCTCTCTGTGCAGCTTGCGTGTTGTGCGTCTGATATATGTTGTATGTCCCCCACATGAAAAAGAGACAAAAAAGGTTCTTTATTGGCATGCATGGTTCCATGAAGAACCTTTAACATCACAGAAATTCGAACAAAAGCTTCTCTATAGTGCAAAATGCTCCTGGAAGGCCACTGTCCTATAGAGTTTAGCTTTAACCACAATTAAACAAACCAGAACCAGCTAATAAAAGTCTTACTAAGCATACTAGAAAATTCCAGCCAGGTGTGTTGATGGAAGTTGGAGCTAAACTCTGCTGGACAGTGGCCTTCCAGAAATGAGTTCTATAGTGAAAAATTGTTCGCTGGAGTTTTAAAATGTTTTTTAAAAAAGTTTTAAAAACTATGAAATGGCTCTTAAAAAAATGTTAACTCAAAGGTTACTTGAGGAACCAAAATGTTTCTTTTATGGCCTTGTTTTGAAAATCCCATTGAGGAACTTTTATTTTTAAGAGAGTATGTGCAAATACTTTTTTTAACAGCTGCATACGCAATTTAAAATGCTTCCATAACTGGTGTCTCTTTGTCCTAACAGCCTGAATGGAAAATAGCAGATCCAATTTGTACTTTTCTGTTTTCAATACTTGTGCTCGGAACAACATTCACCATCCTGAAAGACATATTCAAAATACTCATGGAAGGCAAGTGATTTGTTGATCCGTATAGGATTGTAAATGCCCTAAATGTTGACACAAAAGCTAATGGTTAAATGGTTAGTTAACCCACAAATTAAAATTCAGTCATCATTTACTCACCTTCATGTCATTTCAAAGACTTTCGTTCATCTTTGAAACAAAACTGAATGATGTTTAAATAAATCGGAGAGCTTTCTGTCCCTCCATTGACAACTATACAGCTACGTTGATAGGCCTACTTCAAAAAGTTAATAAAGAGATTGTAAAACTAATCCACATAGCCTAAATCGGGTGGTTTAGTCCAAATTTTCTGAAAAGACATGATCGCTTTATATAATGAACAGATTGAATTTAGGCTTTTATTCACATATAAACATTCTTCAGTGCACACATCAGTTGTGAAATGGAAGCTCAAGCATGTTCGCTTGACATGCGAGGTTCATTCTCATGTTACGCAGCACGTTTGAGCTTCCTCAAGAACCGATTTGTTCTGGTGAGTAACCCCGTTGGTTTTGGGTGAACTAACCCTTTAATGTTTTATCTGAAGGAGTCCCGCATGGCATTGACTTTGACTCTGTGAATGACGTCCTGCTGGCCGTGGGCGGAGTCAAATCTACACACAGTCTGCGCATGTGGTCTTTAACTGCGAGTGAAACGCATCTCTCAGTTCACGCGGTCATAGGTAATACATGTACACGTTTAAATGCTTCTTTAAAAATGTCTGTTGTTTAACTCAAACAGATGATTTCATTTCCAGATGAGCAAACCAGCCCACAGACTGTGCTTATGGACATGACCAAAATACTCCAGATAGAATATGGATTCAGCAATATCACTGTTCAAATGGAGTCTTATTGCTTACAGTGCCAGTGACCGATGGACTGACATGAATTTTAGCTTCTCATTACACAGGTTGAGTGTAAATACATGTATATGCATATACATTTTTACAATAGTTTTCTAAAGCACATGTTTTTGTCATTAAGAGACTGTACTGTGCACTTTAAAAGAAAGAATAACTCAGTGACAAGATTATGAAGTGTTCAAAGGGCAAGATGTAAAGATGCTTTTTTTTAGGCACAAACTAGTCTCAGCCTCAGACGTCACGCCCACGGAACGTTGGCTAAACGTCTGATGCATATGGTACACTTAACTAGCCTGGGTTTCCCCATACTGCCTTACCGCAGCGCGATTCAATTCACGCTGAAAGGCAGTCTGGATACCATGGCCAGATTTTTCGCCTCATTTAGGGAACCAATCACAGAACGGGATCACAGAACGGGGAGGGAACAGCAAGACGATGACGACATATGTTGGCTATGAGCATTTGATAGACATTCTTAGCACCCAATAAACAGCGCCGGGCATTCGTAAACCACGCCTCAAATACGAGAAAATGTACATGTGGTTCCCAGACCCAAGTCTCAACGAGAATTGGGTCTGGCGTTAGCCAGGCTAACACTTAACTGGAAACACTTCAGGAATGTCGAAGTCGTCATCTGATTGGATGAATTTTATCGGATTTCTGGGGGCGCGAGTGTCGCGTTTATTTTCGGTCCGCCGGGAAACAAAGCGCAGACGTGTGATTGCGGAAGAAAAACGGTTGTGTTTACATGAGTGACAATTACCCCTTTTCCACCAACAAGAACCGGGTGCTGGTTCAGAGCCAGAGCTGGTTCGGAGTTGGTTCAACTGACAAGCTTACTAAGAACCGGTTTGCCTTTCCACCGGCTAGAGAGCCACAACAGAGCCAGATCTTACGTCACTGCATACGTCTCATGTTGCCCAGCAACGCTAGTGCGGTAGCGCCAAACACAAACACGCTAGGCTTGTTCGAGATGCATCGGCTTCACGCAGATCGATCGCCGCATGACATCAAAGCACTGCGAAAGCGATCCAAAAGCACAAGGAGTCGTAGCTCTCCAAACACTCCCGCAGCTCCGATCGGTCCGCGCCGCTCCGATGCATCTCGAACAAGCCATCAACAATAACAGACGTTGCGTTACTATGGATGCTCATGGGTTTGCAAAAATACATCGGAATCCAACGCGTTTGTGCAGCTCGCCGTAACTTAAATAGACGGATATAATAATCAAGCTGCTATTAGCTCGACTAGCTGCTATTTAAAAATGGCGGTCACAAGTTTCTTGTTGGTCACGGTAACCCCGCCCCCAGCCCCTGACGCAATCGGTTCTTACTTGGCTCCGTTCTAGACCAGCAATGATTTGGTTCTACTTAAGAACCACTTTTCCTGGTTCGGAGCTGGTGCTTTGCGTGTGGAAAAACAAAGAACCGAATTGAAACTAGGCTCTGGCTCCGAACCAGCACCAGCTCTGCCTTGGTGGAAAAGGGGTAAATGAGCATTTATCAAGTTCAGCTAAACGTAGTAAACGTAGTAATCAGTAAACGTAATCAGCAATGACTTACTGCTTGTTTTCTTCTCCTTCTTTGATTTTCTATGCTGACTGACTTGTTGCACGCTGGTCTGTTGTTGTGGTGACATTTCCACGCCCCGAAACGTGACGCTGAACGAAACGAACTGTAATTGGTTGTTTGACATGTCGGTCAAACGGCCTTATGGGCGGGCCTTGGCCAAAGAAAGCTGCTATGAATTCCAGACCTTCAGCCGTCAGTCTGAAGGTCTGGCTACGCGAGACTAGGCACAAACTGACATGTTTGTCAGCATTTTGTTTATCAATGTGGTCACAATTTGAATGAAAGTAACTGTTCCAAAACCAGCATAAGCCTCTTCTCCTTTTGTTTTCCATGGAAGAAAGAAAACCATATGGGTTTAGAACATGTAGACTGTAAAAGAAATGAAAAGATGGACAGAAGCTTAATAACGACATGAGCGATCAGTAAATGGTGTCAAACAATGACAGATTTTATGTCTGATGTCATCTTGACAAATTAGTTCATATTTGTTCTGCAAATTCAAATGTATATTTTACTCAAGATTGAAATGCAAACCACACATCACAAAACAACAACATTTTTCTCCTGGTTCATAAATATACATCTTCAATTATATTATTCAAGTATAATCCACAGCCATAAATATACATCTTCAATTATATTATTCAAGTATAATCCACAGCCAAAGACCCTTTTCAAGTTAAGCTTGAAGCCAAATAAAGTGCATATTCATCATTCTAGCATAATGCATTTAATTCTTTTCAAATCCATTTTTGTCTGGTACACACACACATTGATATGCCCACTGGTTCATTTAGCAGTTTCATTTTGCCGATCTGTCCAATATTTAGCGTAGGCCTCGTGGAACATGTTCTTGCAGCTGATCTTGGCCTTCAAGCGGGAGCAGATGAGGAAGGAGCCGCCCATCTTGCGGTGCAGAGAGTATGTTTCCTCCGGCGGAGGAGTCAGACGCTCTTTCAGCATCACAGGAATCAGACTGTGGATCCGCTCTGTTGTGCTCTGGGAACCAAAGTCAAACGGCTCGTCTGACGCGAATGCTTCCCCGAGGATCATCACCGCATCCACATGGGCGTCCTTCATTGCCTGAAATGTTGAAAAGAGTGAAGTGAAATTAAAATTGAGGTTAAGAAGGAAAAAGGTTGCAAACTGTGATTCAAATTTTATTTTATAGAAGTAGAAAGAAAGATAAAGCTTTAAATGTTGTTTATATGTCTGTGGTGTTTTTATGCTTTAAGACAAACAATGTGCAAATTCACCAGTCAACACCATTGCTGAGTATTTTCTCTTTAAAACTGCAGTGAAAAAAAGAGTCTCAAAAACACGGTTCGAAATCGCTGGTGTTTCTGACGTCTCAAACTGCCTTGTGACCAATCACGTCACAAAGGGGGCGGGCTTAAGAATATCATTAACTATGAAGCATGGGAGTCTCAAGAGAAGCCAGGATGTCCCGGTATATTTTTCTGTTGATATGAAAAATAATATGCATTTAGCATAATGGGTAAATTATGTATATGATGTACATTACAATGTTATGATGAACTATATGTCTTTCTCCACTGACGTTCTGAGTTGTTCAAAGCGTTTCTGATGATTGTTAGAAGCTGTCTGACTCTGAAATGGCGAAAGGGAACATAGTTTGTGTAACATTAGCAAAACATTATTATGAGTTCGTAGGGATAAAATTATTGAATACAGGGGGAGTTAAGATTTAGAAAATGAACATTTCAGTCATGAGTTATGACAACTTTTGGGATAGTTTGTAATAGATTTTGTTAATAATAAATATAAATGTAAATAAAAATAGGTTTGGTTATGCTGCTGCAAGATTAAGAAGAACCCCATAAGAATCTAGACAGGTGGTGCTGGGGAGGGGCAGAACTGAGCTCCATCTAGTCGGGCCGGAAAAATAAACGTGAGTGTAGTCAGGAAGAAGCGATTGATTGTCTGCAGATCCGGCGACGAGCCAATCAGCTGTTTCAGTTTCATTACTGAATTTAATAAATCAAATAATGGTAATTTAATAATAAACATTTATTTTAATTAATACAATATTTTACTAATTTGTTGTGTAATTATGTAAAGTTCCTGTAAATTATAATTTAATAAATATGGGGTCAATTGCATTCCTACTTTACATACGCTTTTATCCAAAGCGACTTACAAATGAGGAGAGCAATAGATGCAGTTAAACTAACAATAGGACAACAATGTGTAAGTGCTTTGACCCTTCCCAGTTTGGTCTAATGCAGTATATCAATTTTTTTTTTTAAAACTAGATGTAGAGTAGAAGAGAAAAGAGCGTCTAAAAGATGCACCGTTTCTTGAAAATTCTCACTTATGAATGTTCAGTGTTTACTATGCAAATGGGTTTCTCTCAAACAAGCTACAAAATGTTTGTGGCAATGGCCTAACAGGATATGATGCATCCAAAACCATCATAGAGTTTTTGGGTAGGTGAAACATGTTATTTTTAGGTCTGTGGGCTCTTTGGACTAAAGTACTGTACCTTTGACTCATATCCGGTCAGAAAGTTCATATCAATCGATCGTCTTAAAACTCCCTCTTTGTTCCTGTCCGCAGCAGCCTTGATAATCTGATCAAGAAATAATTCAAGAACTGTCACAAATTTAAATATAAAAAAAAAAAAGATTGTAAAGTTTACAGTGTTACCTCAATATAGACATCAGTGAAGCTCGCATCAAAACCTCTAGTGGCTCCAAAGTCTAACAGAGCAACCTGCATATAAATTCCAGACGATATTTAATGCAATCAAAACAATTCAGATTAAACGATTCCAGAAATACAATGAAAACAGAGAAATACCTTGTGTGTTTGTGGGTCAAAGAAGAAATTGGACCAGTTGGGATCCGTCTGCATGTATCGAAACTCAAAGAGTTCACGCAAACACAGAGTCAGAATCTGCTCACATATCTGACAAAGAGCATATATGAACATTTTGAATGTTCAGGAGGACTACAAAAAGACCCTTTTTAAAGACTACATAAGTCTGGAAGCATGTGTGGCCGGCTTCACCTCGTTCTTGAGTTCCTGTGGCAGGTCATCGGCTTTATCCAAAGGGAAACCGGACACCAGCTCCGTGGTGAGGACGTGCTGGCTGCTCAGTTCATCCACAACATTTGGCACGTAGAAATAAGGATGGCCCTTCAGTAACTCCCTGTAGTAATGATATTAACACACACAGAATGGTACACCTGTGCCACAGATGAAATATTGTACTGTACATACACAATATATTACAAAATGTTCCAGAAACACTAAATCTAACATGATGCATTTGCATATTTTAACACTAATCTTACACATTGGTATTATTTATATTCTAAAAGGTGCAATTATGGAGTCAATTTGATTTGTGATATCTAGCTCTATAATGAAATGCAGTTCATAATTCCAATTTATTTTAATCAGTGTTGTTCTAATAAATAACTAAAAAAATATTTAAAACAGTTTTTGTTGAAAAAGAAATCAACTTAAAAGAATATTAGAAATGTTTAAACAAACTTAAAATAAGTTGAAGTTGAAATACTACAATTATTAAAACAATAAAAAAAGACAAACTTAACCAAAATGACAATAAAAACTGAAAATATAAAAATAAAAGCTAATAAAAAGTATTAAATAGCCTACAAATAATACTAAAATAACAGTCTAAAATCTCATTTGAGTCTCATTTAAATATCAAAAGAACTATGCTGAGATATCGTCCACACTTTGGATCTAGTTATTCAAATACTCACTGGAATTTCTTGGCACATTTGGCTTCCCGTACATAATCACACTCCAAAGCCAATTCCCTGCTCATGACCTCTATGAGATGCTCAGGAAACAAACCTTCACGCGAACAGAACGACAGACACGTTTACAGCAGAACTGAAATCAAAAGCATTGTGCCACAACATGATTCATCATACCTTCAGGTAAAGCATTGCTGATACTGAGGAGTGTCATCAGGTTGTTCACGTCGCTGTTTATACTTTTGGCCACTCCTGGATACTGACAGCACATAATAATGTTCAATTAATTCATATCTAGATCTAGCAGCACATACATGTGAAACACTACGAAACAAAAGCGCCTCTCGAACCTGGATTTTCATGGCCACTTCTCTGCCGTTCTTCATTCTGGCCAGGTGAACCTGACCGATGGAGGCCGCTGCAAACGGACGCTCCTCAAAGTACTCCAGTTCATCCTGCCAGTGTGGACCCAGATCACTGACCACCGTTTTCTGTCCGAATGATAAACGCACCATAAAACAAAACCATATTTTGTTATTAAACTTATAAGCTGTCCTTATTATCTCAGGCTACGTCTACACCAATCCAGATTTCTTTTTTTTTGTGTGTGCAAAAACTGAGCTTTTTTTAAATGGATACATTTGGAAATTTTCACGTTCATCTTTTTCAAAGATTTTTTATGATGACATTTACTCAAAACTGCTGTCCTGCTGTAAAATTAACCATGAAGGTAATTGCGTTATAGACCATACAGTGCGACCTAGTGAGCTAAAACTACTAGCCTAATATACATTTAAAACATTATTAAAGACAAGTAAACAGTTAGTAATAAAATAAGAACAAATAATAAAATTACAAGCAAAAAGCACAAATAAATACAATATAACAAGGATACAAATAAATTAAACAGTGCTTTTCAGGTAGTTCTGACAGAAGTTTTCAGGTACAGAAATTTAATAATTTAGAAAACGTCTTACAATGCATTTTTTTATGTATCTGTGTTTAATGTAGCCTTAAAAGTAATTGTTTTTTTCTTAAAGGGATAGTTCACCCAAAAAATCATTACTTTTTATCATTACTTACCCTCAAGTTGTTTCAAACCTGTATGAATTTATTTCTTCTATTGAACACAAAAGTAGATATTTTGAAGAATGTCGGTAACTAAACAGTTGGCGGAAGCCATTGACTTCAAGTATTTAATAAAAAAAAAATACTATGGAAGTCAATGGGATCCATCAACTGTTTAGTTATCGACATTCTTCAAAATATCTTCTTTTGTGCTCAATAGAATAAAGAAATTCATACAGATTTGAAATAACTTCAGGGTGAGTAAATGATCAACTATCCCTTTAATATATTTCTAATTTCAGGTCAACAGCAAAACAGTTAAAATAACAGACATTAGATAACTTGCAAATGTTTTTTAATGTCGACTTTAAGAAGTGTTGGGGAAAGTTACTTTTTTAAAAGTAATACATTACAATATTGTGTTACTCCCTAAAGAGTTACTTACTTACTTAGTTACTTCTTATGGGAAGTAATGCGTTGCATTAATAATACATTTTATTTATTATGCGCTTTTCTCACACCCAAAGCACTAACAGAGTAAAAGAGTAAAAGACATTACTTTTGCGTACATTTTTCTCACATGGGCTGGACTTGGTTGTTTGTTTTTAATAACAAAAAAGGTCTTACTTTTGGCCTTCACACTAAAGTGAAATAAGTAAATTAAAAAAAATAAGTAAAATAATAATAAAAATGTCATAAGTGAAATGAACCAGGAGAAGAAAGTTCAATACTCTAATTTTAGGTATAAAAACATAAAATTAAACACAAATGTGATGTTTATCCAAAGTCATTTTTGCTTATTGGTATGGTTGAATTGGATCATCAAAGGTCAGCAGCAAATACATGGGTTAATAAAGTAAGATTAAATACATAAAGTATATTATTCATTTTGATGAATAGTGAATGTTTTTGTGCAAGTGAGATGAGTAAATGCACTTTAAATGTAATAGAACTACAATAACCATCATGTTTAAACAGCGCACACAATGCCTCTGCACTTACCCCCGATTACTCCCGAAAAACAAAGTAACTTGTGTTATATATTTGAAAAAGTAATTTTAAAAGTAATCTGTTACTTATTGCTTGAAAAAGGTAATCTGATTACTTAACTTACGTTACTTGTAATGCATTACCCCCAACACTGACTTTAAGATGTAAAAGCTGTTTGTGTTTTCAACTCTCACATTTGAGGCTATACCATCATTTGTTTGGTGGGCATGAAGTCGGCGCTCTGTCGAACACGGTCAAAGATCTTTGCAAGCTGAGGGTTGATGAAAGCATCGTCTGTGGACAAGAAAAGATGAGCAGAACCAAAGATAAATGTGTAGCAGATCATGCAAATATGATCTTTTACAGCACGAATGGCATGAAGCACTAAAAAAAGCTTTGCATGGTTATGGTGGGCAGCTGGTTTTCTTATTTTGGGTCGTGACATATTCCAGCTAGCTGCGTCCTTCACCTCAATGACATGGCACACAATACACCCCAATGACATTGCACATTATACGTTATTGCCCTTTTAAAAGACAACAACAGATTAAAAGAGACTTAATGTGACCTTATCAGTTATCTGTCTGGATTAACTTTCCTTTTAACAAGTGCAAAGATACAGAATGCAGTCGGCAACATATACAGCCCTACACTGTGTCGAGGGGAAGGGGTGTAATGATATTTCAGAATGACATTTGTGTTAAATTCTTAGCAGGAATAACCCCTGCTGTGTGTGGCGGTATAGCAAACAGGTCAATGGCAAGGGTAGTGGCGGAATCAGAGAAGAAGACAAGTGGTAAAAACAAGCATTTGACACAAAACATATTTCATCCTATTTTAAATAATTGTGATAAATAAGTAATGGCAAATTCAATTTAAATGAATGGTGCCATTTATGATGCTAAACAGATGTGTGTGGTTGCCAGGGTTTTGCTATTTACTGATCAAAAGTCAAATGACCAAATCCCTTCAGACCAGATCACTGATCAGCAGACACCTCTAATAAAAAAATTATAGAATCTATTCATTAAAAAAAAAAAAAAAAATTTATATATATATATATATATATATATATATATATATAATATATATATATAATTTTTTTTTTAATGAATAGATTAAAAAAAATCTATTCGCTCTTATATATATATATAGTCCTCCAGAGTCGCGGCCAAAGCCGATTCGAAAGACCGCTGCGTCTTCATTGTTTTCAAGTAGCAGGGAAATCACCTATGGAAATCACGCGGAACGTCATGAACGTTCCGCACAATTATATATATATATATATATATATATATATATATATATATATATAAAAAAAAAAAAAACTGGTCAGGCCAAACACATCGTGTATAGGGAATGTGGAGATGACGTCACGCCGTGTTGCATTATGGGTCCGCCGCCATATTTACAGTATCGCGCCCAATACCGCTGTATTTAAATGCGTGTGTTGGAGGCTGTGTTTGGATTTTCTGTCGAGATTTTAATAAACGTCGATATGGTTGTTCAGTTCAACTGCCATAGCAGGTCACACGGTCGTTCAGGGAGGAAACTGAACAACGGAGTATGTTTTTCACCTTTCTTTCTTGGAAAAACAACAAGGGAAGCAGATCGAGGAGCTGACGAGAAGACGCCGGATCGCCGCAATCATGAGGAAAAACTTACTTGCTGTCCTCCACTGCATGCTACGTTTGTTAAAAGTTGTACAAAGCAAGAGGTTGTGCATTGTATATTCCTCGATGACTAACATTTTAGGAGGATAGTTGATGAATGATGTTGAATTTGTGGTTAATGTTAGCAGATGATAAAGCCAGGACACATTGCATGAATCATATTCTATTTATTTTCAATTAACAATTTGCTTTAATATTCTGTACATCTTTTAACATGCCTTTTTAAAAATGTCTGTGAATCATGATTTTATATATCTGCTTAATAAATACATCAAGTGACTTCTCTGTTTCTGTACTGATTGCATCCACAGACCCTTTAAGTAACGTTACACATAACAATGGGCAAATATACATCAAACTTTTAAAATAAACTACCAAATACTCTCATTTTTACATTAAATGTTGACAATAAGGCACAGTTGTATTTAACAAGTTACCATATCTTGTGGCATTATAAAGTAATGTACAATTTTCTTTTTATTGCACAACCTATGAAAACTTAACATATGCTGAAAATAGCAAGCTAACATTAACTACGAGAGCTGCTTTTCAGGTAAAATAGCTTGAACTCTATGTACAATGGTAATCAACTTAGCATAGGCTTCGAACACCAAAACTAAATCAGATGTATCAACGTTTTTTTATCGCGGATAGTTTGTCCAAATAGTTTTTTGACAGTGGCATTTAGTTAATACCAGTAGTGTCCCTTCTCTTTTTCTTTAAACATCTCCATTTCTTCCGTTCTTCTTCAATTTTACCTCGTTTTAGCCTAACACCCACTATTATACCGAAGGTAAACAGAGATCGTGCCTGTAAAGATGGCGGCCACGTCCCATAATGCAACACGGCGTGACGTACCTCCGCATTCCCTATAGAGTCAGCGGGGCTTAACACAATGACGGCACAGTTCATGACGTTCCGCGTGATTTCCATAGGTGATTTCCCTGCTACTTGAAAACAATGAAGATGCAGCGGCCTTTCGAATCGGCTTTGGCCGCGACTCTGGAGGACTTGGAGTTAAGAGAACGTCACTTAAGTCATTCTTAAAAAAGGAAGATGTGTTCGGACTTCTGCCGACCTGATACGGCAAAAGTTTAATATATCAATAAGCTCCGCTGATGGAAAAACGTCTCCGGTTACTATCGTAACCTCGGTTCCCTGAGAGGCGGGAACGAGACATTACGTCACTGACGTATATGGGAACTCCCTCTTTCTCCGTTTTCACTGAAATCTTATAGGCTAACGCCAGCTGGAGACAGCTGGCCAATTGACGCGAAACATGCAAATGCTGACCGGTCCGCGGGCAGTATAAATATAGCATGTGCGCGACAATACGTCAGAATCAAGACTGAACGCTAGCACAGCTGATCAAACGGCGAGCACGGCGGCTGACGTAATGTCTCGTTCCCGCCTCTCAGGGAACCGAGGTTACGATAGTAACCGGAGACGTTCCCTTTCAAGGCGGTCACTTCGACATTACGTCACTGACGTATATGGGAACTGTATAGAATCTCGCCGTGAGCGCAGTGAAGATAAGCCCTGAACGGGGTCAAGCTACACTCCCGCGAGAGACAACAGTTTTAAGCCAGCAGCGCCGCTAGGAGTACTTGAACTGATAGGCGAAACTAGACCAGAAACGTCTGCTCCGACCTACCAAAGTTGCATATCCTATGCAATGAAGCGAAGTCTGCTCTGGACAGGGCATCACAACACCATAAGCACTCGAGCACAAGAGTTAACACAGTGTCGACGGCAAAGCGGTGACAGCTGCATAACCTTAAGCCATACACAGAGTTAACAGGACATTGAAAACTACTGCGTAATGTGGAAACAGCCATGTAACATAGTATACACAGAGTTAGCAGCAATGGTAACTCTGCATAATGCAGACTACTGCACAGCTGGTGGAGACAGTTCATGAGTACCTTAATAAAACTCACGACGCTATCAGCAGTGCATCAAACTTGAAACCCTGGCGAACGTGTTCTGAGAAGACAGCCAGCATACCTAAATCCCGTAGGCATTAAGCCAACATTGAAAAGCGTCGAATTCAGTGAGAAAGTCTCAAGTCTAAAACAGCACGTCCCTAGTACCATCCACCAAGCACACAAACAGCTGGTCTTTAGACTGCTGCCTAGTGATCCACGTACATCCGCAAAGCCCTTACAGGGCCAACAGCACTCCAAGCATCGGCATCATGCGAGGCTGACGGCTCAGCAGATAAGGCGGGCAGGGATCAATCTGTGCTCTGAACGGTGTAAGCGACTTCGGAACGCAGCTTGGTATCGGACAGAGAGTGACGCTGCAGTCACCAAGTCCGAGACGATGCAACATCATTCACTTAGAATGAGCGTAGGTCTCCAAAGTGCTTCGCTGGGTCGAGAGCAGGTGAATTAAGGCCATCTCAAGGATAGCCGATGTACAGAAGTGCATACCAACACATAACTGAATGTACATAAACACAGTGCTAGTGGCCGTGGCAACAACAACTGTGAATATACGCAGTTAGATAATAGCCCCAATAGCATAGCACCTCAGTAAACAAACAAACACATAGCCGTAGCTACAACTGTGAGTAAACGAGTTAGCACAGAATAGCCAGTTGCATTGAAGGCAACATAACAGCGTAGCACATGTACGTAACAGCATAGGTCGCTGTAGCGCATCCATGCATGTACATAACCCAGCGTAAGTCGCCGTAGCGACAGAAACTGTGTAGAGACAGAAACTGTGATGTACAGTTAGATCAGGATGGCTAGCTGCACCGAAGGAAACGGGGCAGCATTACAGCATAACACATCCGTGTACGTACATGCATCCAGAAACTGAGTATGCGCGGTTAGATTAAGATCTAACCGTGCTAGTTTTGCACTGCAGGAAACAGGGCAACAAAATAGCAAAACACGTCCTTATACGTACATAAGTGCAGTGTAGTCGCTGTAGCGACAGAACTGTGAATATGCACACAGTTAGATAGGATAGCCGGTTGTTGCACTGAAGGATAGAGGGCAACATAACCGCATTACACATCAGTGTGCACATTTTACACATCTGTGTGTA
The DNA here is from genome assembly GCA_036326025.1 of Chrosomus eos. Classification (NCBI taxonomy): domain Eukaryota; kingdom Metazoa; phylum Chordata; class Actinopteri; order Cypriniformes; family Leuciscidae; genus Chrosomus; species Chrosomus eos. The sequence continues at coordinate 29,769,704 of CM070832.1, forward strand.
TAATGCAGTGCAAGTCGCAGAAGCCACCGAAACTGCATGAATATGCGCAGTTCAAACACAATGCCCATTAAAGCTGCAAGCAGCATTGAAAGGGCCCTCGCACCCGTGCCATCGCCACCCGGTGGCTTTAAGAAGACAGACCACGGTGGGCAATGTGCATTTAAGTAGATAAATATAGTGGGAGTATGTCAAAGTCAGTTACAAAAATGTCCTTTATTATGGGTATAATAGCATGCTGTTAAACATGTCACTTCCTGTTGCCAGCAGGTGGCGCTATGACTGTAACTGAATATGAGCATGCACATGTGTTCAGGACAGAACTCTTATCAAACATGTGAAGTTTGGGGCAGATTGAACTTTGCCTTCTTAAGTAAAAACAACTTCCTGTTTCATAGCATTAGCATGCTTTAGCACTTAGCTAAGAATTGCTAGCATGTTTAACATGTTTATAACATGTTTATAACTCAATGGCATATTTACTATGTTGCCAGTACTGCATCACACTGTTAAACATGTCACTTCCTGTTGCCAGTAGGTGGCGCTATTACTATAACTGAATATTGTCATGTAGATGTGTTCAGGGCAGGACTCTTATCAAATGTGTGAAGTTTGGGGCAGATTGGACATTGTCTTCTTAAGTAACAACAACTTCCTGTTTCATTTCATTAGCATGCTTTAGCACTTAGCTAAGAATTGCTAGCATGTTTTAACATGTTTATAACATGTTTATAATTCAATGGCATATTTACTATGTTGCTAGTACTGCATCACAGTGTTAAACATGTCACTTCGTGTTGCCAGTAGGTGGCGCTATTACTATAACTGAATATTCTCATGTAGATGTGTTCAGGGCATGACTCTTATCAAATGTGTGAAGTTTGGGGCAGATTGGACATTGCCTTCTTAAGTAACAACAACTTCCTGTTTCATTTCATTAGCATGCTTTAGCACTTAGCTAAGAATTGCTAGCATGTTTTAACATGTTTATAACATGTTTATAACTCAATGGCATATTTACTATGTTGCCAGTACTGCATCACACTGTTAAACATGTCACTTCCTGTTGCCAGTAGGTGGCGCTATTACTATAACTGAATATTGTCATGTAGATGTGTTCAGGGCAGGACTCTTATCAAATGTGTGAAGTTTGGGGCAGATTGGACATTGGCTTCTTAAGTAACAACAACTTCCTGTTTCATTTCATTAGCATGCTTTAGCACTTAGCTAAGAATTGCTAGCATGTTTTAACATGTTTATAACATGTTTATAATTCAATGTCATATTTACTATGTTGCTAGTACTGCATCACAGTGTTAAACATGTCACTTCGTGTTGCCAGTAGGTGGCGCTATTACTATAACTGAATATTCTCATGTAGATGTGTTCAGGGCAGGACCCTTATCACATGTGTGAAGTTTGGGGCAGATTGGACATTCCATGCCTGAGTTACAGCAAATTACTATTTAATTGCAGTAATAGCATGCTTTAGCACTTAGCTAAGTGTTTGCTAGCATGTTTTAGCATGTTTCAAGTATGTTGATAGCATGTTTAGCACTTGCTGGCACTTTTTTATATGTTATTAGGAGTCCACAACAGTGTTAAACATGTCACTTCCGGTTGCCAGCAGGTGGCGCTGTGACTGTAACTGATTATGTGCATGGACATGTGTTCAGGACAGAACTCTTATCAAACGTGTGAAGTTTGGGGCAGATTGGACATTCCATACCTGAGTTACAGCAAATTCCTATTGAATTGCAGTAATAGCATGCTTTAGCACTTAGCTAAGTGCTTGCTAGCATGTTTTAGCATGTTTCAAGTATGTTGTTAGCATGTTTAACACTTGCTGGCACTTTTTTATATGTTATCAGGAGTCCACAACAGTGTTAAACATGTCACTTCCTGTTGCCAGCAGGTGGCGCTGTGACTGTAACTGAATATGAGCATGGACATGTGTTCAGGACAGAACTCTTATCAAACGTGTGAAGTTTGGGGCAGATTGGACATTGTTTGCCTGAGTTACAGCAACTTCCTGTTTCATGGAGAAACATCAAAATTTGTCAGGCCGCCGAGGACACGCCCTTCGACGAAAACTCAAGATCTTCGCAATTTAACGTCGCAAAGGCCTTAAGATTACACTCAGCAAATTTGAAGATGATCAGATTAAAACTGTAGGAGGAGTTCGTTAAAGTACGAGGCCTGAAAATGGCAAAAACTGCACAAAAATCTGAGAGGAAGTTCAAAATGGCTGACTTCCTGTTGTGTTAAGGGCTACGCTCCAAGAGACTTTTTTGTAGGTATTGGGCCATTACATGTATGTACCGAATTTCGTACACGTACGTGAAACGTAACGCGAGGCGCACTCCGTTGAACCTTTATAGGTGGCGCTATCGAGCCATTTTGCCCCGCCCAATTTTGAAACGCATATCAGATGTAAATTTTCGCCAGTTCTGACGCGTGTGCAAATTTTCGTGAGTTTTCGTGCATGTTTAGGCCCTCAAAAATGCGATTCATTGCGGAGAAGAAGAAGAATAATAATAATTAAAGCTGCAAGCAGCATTGAAAGGGCCCTCGCACCCGTGCCATCGCCACCCGGTGGCTTTAGGAAGACAGACCACGGTGGGCAATGTGCATTTAAGTAGATAAATATAGTGGGAGTATGTCAAAGTCAGTTACAAAAATGTCCTTTATTATGGGTATAATAGCATGCTGTTAAACATGTCACTTCCTGTTGCCAGCAGGTGGCGCTATGACTGTAACTGAATATGAGCATGCACATGTGTTCAGGACAGAACTCTTATCAAACATGTGAAGTTTGGGGCAGATTGAACTTTGCCGCCTTAAGTAAAAACAACTTCCTGTTTCATAGCATTAGCATGCTTTAGCACTTAGCTAAGAATTGCTAGCATGTTTAACATGTTTATAACATGTTTATAACTCAATGGCATATTTACTATGTTGCCAGTACTGCATCACACTGTTAAACATGTCACTTCCTGTTGCCAGTAGGTGGCGCTATTACTATAACTGAATTTTGTCATGTAGATGTGTTCAGGGCAGGACTCTTATCAAATGTGTGAAGTTTGGGGCAGATTGGACATTGTCTTCTTAAGTAACAACAACTTCCTGTTTCATTTCATTAGCATGCTTTAGCACTTAGCTAAGAATTGCTAGCATGTTTTAACATGTTTATAACATGTTTATAATTCAATGGCATATTTACTATGTTGCTAGTACTGCATCACAGTGTTAAACATGTCACTTCGTGTTGCCAGTAGGTGGCGCTATTACTATAACTGAATATTCTCATGTAGATGTGTTCAGGGCATGACTCTTATCAAATGTGTGAAGTTTGGGGCAGATTGGACATTGCCTTCTTAAGTAACAACAACTTCCTGTTTCATTTCATTAGCATGCTTTAGCACTTAGCTAAGAATTGCTAGCATGTTTTAACATGTTTATAACATGTTTATAACTCAATGGCATATTTACTATGTTGCCAGTACTGCATCACACTGTTAAACATGTCACTTCTGTTGCCAGTAGGTGGCGCTATTACTATAACTGAATATTGTCATGTAGATGTGTTCAGGGCAGGACTCTTATCAAATGTGTGAAGTTTGGGGCAGATTGGACATTGGCTTCTTAAGTAACAACAACTTCCTGTTTCATTTCATTAGCATGCTTTAGCACTTAGCTAAGAATTGCTAGCATGTTTTAACATGTTTATAACATGTTTATAATTCAATGGCATATTTACTATGTTGCTAGTACTGCATCACAGTGTTAAACATGTCACTTCGTGTTGCCAGTAGGTGGCGCTATTACTATAACTGAATATTCTCATGTAGATGTGTTCAGGGCAGGACCCTTATCAACATGTGTGAAGTTTGGGGCAGATTGGACATTCCATGCCTGAGTTACAGCAAATTACTATTTAATTAGCAGTAACTAGACATGCTTTAGCATTAGCTAAGTGTTTGCTAGCATGTTTTAGACTCTTTAAGTTATGTGTTGATAGCAGTGTTTGCATTTGGGCTGGCACTTTTTTATATGTTATTAGGAGTCCACAACAGTGTTTTAAAACATGTCACTTCCGGTTGCCAGCAGGTGGCGCTGTGACTGTAACTGATTATGTGCATGGACATGTGTTCAGGACAGAACTCTTATCAAACGTGTGAAGTTTGGGGCAGATTGGACATTCCATACCTGAGTTACAGCAAATTCCTATTGAATTGCAGTAATAGCATGCTTTAGCACTTAGCTAAGTGCTTGCTAGCATGTTTTAGCATGTTTCAAGTATGTTGTTAGCATGTTTAACACTTGCTGGCACTTTTTTATATGTTATCAGGAGTCCACAACAGTGTTAAACATGTCACTTCCTGTTGCCAGCAGGTGGCGCTTTGACTGTAACTGAATATGAGCATGCACATGTGTTCAGGACAGAACTCTTATCAAACATGTGAAGTTTGGGGCAGATTGAACTTTGCCTTCTTAAGTAAAAACAACTTCCTGTTTCATAGCATTAGCATGCTTTAGCACTTAGCTAAGAATTTCTAGCATGTTTAACATGTTGATAACATGTTTATAACTCAATGGCATATTTTCTATGTTGCCAGTACTGCATCACACTGTTAAACATGTCACTTCCTGTTGCCAGTAGGTGGCGCTATTACTATAACTGAATATTGTCATGTAGATGTGTTCAGGGCAGGACTCTTATCAAACGTGTGAAGTTTGGGGCAGATTGGACATTGCCTTCTTAAGTAACAACAACTTCCTGTTTCATTTCATTAGCATGCTTTAGCACTTAGCTAAGAATTGCTAGCATGTTTTAACATGTTTATAACATGTTTATAACTCAATGGCATATTTAATATGTTGCTAGTACTGCATCACAGTGTTAAACATGTCACTTCCTGTTGCCAGTAGGTGGCGCTATTACTATAACTGAATATTGTCATGTAGATGTGTTCAGGGCAGGACTCTTATCAAATGTGTGAAGTTTGGGGCAGATTGGACATTGCCTTCTTAAGTAACAACAACTTCCTGTTTCATTTCATTAGCATGCTTTAGCACTTAGCTAAGAATTTCTAGCATGTTTTAACATGTTTATAACATGTTTATAATTCAATGGCATATTTACTATGTTGTCAGTACTGCATCACAATGTTAAACATGTCACTTCCTGTTGCCAGTAGGTGGCGCTATTACTATAGCTGAAAATTGTCATGTAGATGTGTTCAGGGCAGGACTCTTATCAAATGTGTGAAGTTTGGGGCAGATTGGACATTGCCTTCTTAAGTAACAACAACTTCCTGTTTCATTGCATTAGCATGCTTTAGCACTTAGCTAAGTGTTTGCTAGCATGTTTTAGCATGTTTCTATTATGTTGCTAGGATGTTTAGCACTTGCTGGCACTTTTTTATATGTTATTAGTAGTCCACAACAGTGTTAAACATGTCACTTCCTGTTGCCAGCAGGTGGCGCTATGACTGTAACTGAATTTGAGGATGGATATGTGTTCGGGACAGGACTCTTATCAAACGTGTGAAGTTTGGGGCAGATTGGACATTGTTTGCCTGAGTTACAGCAACTTCCTGTTTCATGGCGAAACATCTAAATTTGTCAGGCCGCCGAGGACACGCCCTTCGACGAAAACTCAAGATCTTCGCAATTTAACGTCGCAAAGGCCTTAAGATTACACTCACCAAATTTGAAGATGATCAGATTAAAACTGTAGGAGGAGTTCGTCAAAGTACGAGGCCTGAAAATGGCAAAAACTGCACAAAAATGTGAGAGGAAGTTCAAAATGGCTGACTTCCTGTTGTGTTTAGGGCTACGCTCCAAGAGACTTTTTGTAGGTATTGGGCCATTACATGTATGTACCGAATTTCGTACACGTACGTGAAACGTAACGCGAGGCGCACTCCGTTGAACCTTTATAGGTGGCGCTATCGAGCCATTTTGCCCCGCCCAATTTTGAAACGCATATCAGATGTAAATTTTCGCCAGTTCTGACGCGTGTGCAAATTTTCGTGAGTTTTCGTGCATGTTTAGGCCCTCAAAAATGCGATTCATTGCGGAGAAGAAGAAGAATAATAATAATTAAAGCTGCAAGCAGCATTGAAAGGGCCCTCGCACCCGTGCCATCGCCACCCGGTGGCTTTAGGAAGACAGACCACGGTGGGCAATGTGCATTTAAGTAGGTAAATATAGTGGAAGTATGTCAAAGTCAGTTCAAAAATGTCCTTTATTATGGGTTTAGTAGCATGCTGTTAAACATGTCACTTCCTGTTGCCAGCAGGTGGCGCTATGACTGTAACTGAATATGAGCATGCACATGTGTTCAGGACAGAACTCTTATCAAACATGTGAAGTTTGGGGCAGATTGAACTTTGCCTTCTTAAGTAAAAACAACTTCCTGTTTCATAGCATTAGCATGCCATGCTTTAGCACTTAGCTAAGAATTGCTAGCATGTTTAACATGTTTATAACATGTTTATAACTCAATGACATATTTACTATGTTGCCAGTACTGCATCACACTGTTAAACATGTCACTTCCTGTTGCCAGTAGGTGGCGCTATTACTATAACTGAATATTGTCATGTAGATGTGTTCAGGGCAGGACTCTTATCAAATGTGTGAAGTTTGGGGCAGATTGGACATTGCCTTCTTAAGTAACAACAACTTCCTGTTTCATTTCATTAGCATGCTTTAGCACTTAGCTAAGAATTGCTAGCATGTTTAACATGTTTATAACATGTTTATAACTCAATGGCATATTTACTATGTTGCCAGTACTGCATCACACTGTTAAACATGTCACTTCCTGTTGCCAGTAGGTGGCGCTATTACTATAGCTGAAAATTGTAATGTAGATGTGTTCAGGGCAGGACTCTTATCAAATGTGTGAAGTTTGGGGCAGATTGGACATTGTCTTCTTAAGTAACAACAAACTTCTTGTTTCATTTCATTAGCATGCTTTAGCACTTAGCTAAGAATTGCTAGCATGTTTTAACATGTTTATAACATGTTTATAACTCAATGGCATATTTACTATGTTGCCAGTACTGCATCACACTGTTAAACATGTCACTTCCTGTTGCCAGTAGGTGGCGCTATTACTATAGCTGAAAATTGTAATGTAGATGTGTTCAGGGCAGGACTCTTATCAAATGTGTGAAGTTTGGGGCAGTTTGGACATTGTCTTCTTAAGTAACAACAACTTCCTGTTTCATTTCATTAGCATGCTTTAGCACTTAGCTAAGAATTACTAGCATGTTTTAACATGATTATAACATGTTTATAATTCAATGGCATATTTAATATGTTGCTAGTACTGCATCACAGTGTTAAACATGTCACTTCCTGTTGCCAGTAGGTGGCGCTATTACTATAACTGAATATTGTCATGTAGATGTGTTCAGGGCAGGACTCTTATCAAATGTGTGAAGTTTCGGGGTTTCGGGGTTCGAAGTTACAGCAAATTACTATTTAATTGCAGTAATAGCATGCTTTAGCACTTAGCTAAGTGTTTGCTAGCATGTTTTAGCATGTTTCAAGTATGTTGTTAGCATGTTTAGCACTTGCTGGCACTTTTTTATATGTTATTAGGAGTCCACAAAAGTGTTAAACATGTCACTTCCTGTTGCCAGCAGGTGGCGCTATGACTGTAACTGAATATGAGCATGGACATGTGTTCAGGACAGAACTCTTATCAAACGTGTGAAGTTTGGGGCAGATTGGACATTCCATACCTGAGTTACAGCAAATTCCTATTGAATTGCAGTAATAGCATGCTTTAGCACTTAGCTAAGTGCTTGCTAGCATGTTTTAGCATGTTTCAAGTATGTTGTTAGCATGTTTAACACTTGCTGGCACTTTTTTATATGTTATCAGGAGTCCACAACAGTGTTAAACATGTAACTTCCTGTTGCCAGCAGGTGGCGCTGTGACTGTAACTGAATATGAGCATGGACATGTGTTCAGGACAGAACTCTTATCAAACATGTGAAGTTTGGGGCAGATTGGACATTGTTTGCCTGAGTTACAGCAACTTCCTGTTTCATGGCGAAACATCAAAATTTGTCAGGCCGCCGAGGACACGCCCTTCGACGAAAACTCAAGATCTTCGCAATTTAACGTCGCAAAGGCCTTAAGATTACACTCACCAAATTTGAAGATGATCAGATTAAAACTGTAGGAGGAGTTCGTTAAAGTACGAGGCCTGAAAATGGCAAAAACTGCACAAAAATCTGAGAGGAAGTTCAAAATGGCTGACTTCCTGTTGTGTTTAGGGCTACGCTCCAAGAGACTTTTTGTAGGTATTGGGCCATTACATGTATGTACCGAATTTCGTACACGTACGTGAAACGTAACGCGAGGCGCACTCCGTTGAACCTTTATAGGTGGCGCTATCGAGCCATTTTGCCCCGCCCAATTTTGAAACGCATATCAGATGTAAATTTTCGCCAGTTCTGACGCGTGTGCAAATTTTCGTGAGTTTTCGTGCATGTTTAGGCCTCAAAAATGCGATTCATTGCGGAGAAGAAGAAGAATAATAATAATAAAGCTGCAAGCAGCATTGAAAGGGCCCTCGCACCCGTGCCATCGCCACCCGAGGCTTTAGGAAGACAGACCACGGTGGGCAATGTGCATTTAAGTAGGTAAATATAGTGAAGTATGTCAAAGTCAGTTCAAAAATGTCCTTTATTATGGGTATAGTAGCATGCTGTTAAACATGTCACTTCCTGTTGCCAGCAGGTGGCGCTATGACTGTAACTGAATATGAGCATGCACATGTGTTCAGGACAGAACTCTTATCAAACATGTGAAGTTTGGGGCAGATTGAACTTTGCCTTCTTAAGTAAAAACAACTTCCTGTTTCATAGCATTAGCATGCCATGCTTTAGCACTTAGCTAAGAATTGCTAGCATGTTTAACATGTTTATAACATGTTTATAACTCAATGACATATTTACTATGTTGCCAGTACTGCATCACACTGTTAAACATGTCACTTCCTGAAGGACTTTTTTGTAGGTATTGGGCCATTACATGTATGTACCGAATTTCGTACACGTACGTGAAACGTAACGCGAGGCGCACTCCGTTGAACCTTTATAGGTGGCGCTATCGAGCCATTTTGGCCCGCCCAATTTTGAAACGCATATCAGATGTAAATTTTCGCCAGTTCTGACGCGTGTGCAAATTTTCGTGAGTTTTCGTGCATGTTTAGGCTCTCAAAAATGCGATTCATTGCGGAGAAGAAGAAGAATAATAATAATAATAATAATAAACAGAGCAATTCCAAGAGGGTCCTCACACCATCGGTGCTCGGGCCCTAATAATAATAATAAACAGAGCAATTCCAAGAGGGTCCTCACACCATCGGTGCTCGGGCCCTAATTACGTTGAAGGGCAACATAACAGCATAACACTTCAATATGTACACAGATGCAGCGCAAGTCGCCGTAGCGACGACTGAGACTATGCACAAGCATAATTACATTTTTGTGTACAAAATACACAGCGTCAGAGGCATAGCGACATCGACTGTGAATATGTAGTTAATCAGAATAGCCGGTTGCACTGAGGATACAGGGCAATATATAACGGCATAAATCATAGACGCATAACAATGTGCAAAACACAGCGTCGGTGGCATCGCACAACTGTGACTACACAGTAATCAGAGTAGCCAGTTGCACTGAGGGATACAGGACAATATATAGCGGCGTAATCGTTACACATATCAGTGCGTAGTGTGTACACAGCGCCAGTTGCATCGCACAACAACTGTGAATACGCAGTAATCAGAATAGCCATTTGCACTGAGGATAGAGGGAAATATATGATGGCATAATCATAACACGTATCTGTGTGTAGTGTGCACAAACACAGCGTCAGCTGCATCGCACGACAACTGAATACGTACTGCGTAGTAATCAGAATAGCCACTTGCACTGAATGACACAGGGCAATATATAATGGCATAAATCATTACAAATATTAGTGTGTAGTGTGTATGTAAACACAGCGTTAGTTGCATCGCACGACAACTGTGAATACGTACTACGTAGTCATCAGAATAGCCATTGCACTGAAGGGTACAGGGCAATATACAACGGCAAAATTCATACACATATCAGTGTGTAGTGTGTACGTAACACAGCGTCAGTTGCATCGCGCAACAACTGTGAATACATACTGTGTAGTAATCAGAATAGCCATTACAGGACACAGGGCAATATATAATAGCATAAATCATACACATGACAGTGGTGTAGTGTGTACGTAACACAGCGTTAGTTGCATCGCGCAACCACTGTGAATACGTACTGCGTACGTAGTAATCAGAATAGCCATTGCACTGAAGGACACAGGGCAATATATAATAGCATAAATCATTACACACAACAGTGTGTAGTGTGTACGCAAAGCAGCGTCAGTTGCGTCGCGCAACCACTGTGAATACGTACTGTATAGTCATCAGAATAGCCATTACACTGAAGGACACAGGGCAATATATAATAGCATAAATCATACACATGACAGTGTGTAGTGTGTACGTAACACAGCGTTAGTTGCATCGCGCAACCACTGTGAATACGTACTGCGTACGTAGTAATCAGAATAGCCATTTGCACTGAAGGACACAGGGCAATATATAGTGGCATAAATCATTACACACAACAGTGTGTAGTGTGTACGCAAAGCAGCGTCAGTTGCGTCGCGCAACCACTGTGAATACGTACTGTATAGTCATCAGAATAGCCATTTGCACTGAAGGACACAGGGCAATATATAGTGGCATAAATCATTACACATAACAGTGTGTAGTGTTTACGTAACACAGCGTCAGTTGCATTGCGCAACAACTGTGAATACGTACTGCGTAGTCATCAGAATAGCCATTTGCACTGAAGGACACAGGGCAATATATAGTGGCATAAATCATTACACACAACAGTGTGTAGTGTGTACGCAAAGCAGCGTCAGTTGCGTCGCGCAACCACTGTGAATACGTACTGTGTAGTCATCAGAATAGCCATTTGCACTGAAGGACACAGGGCAATATATAGTGGCATAAATCATTACACACAACAGTGTGTAGTGTGTACGCAAAGCAGCGTCAGTTGCGTCGCGCAACCACTGTGAATACGTACTGCGTAGTCATCAGAATAGCCATTTGCACTGAAGGACACAGGGCAATATATAGTGGCATAAATCATTACACATAACAGTGTGTAGTGTGTACGTAACAGTGTCAGTTGCATTGCGCAACCACTGTGAATACGTACTGCGTAGTCATCAGAATAGCCATTTGCACTGAAGGACACAGGGCAATATATAATGGCATAATCATTACAGATAACAGAGTGTAGTGTTTACGTAACGCAGCGTCAGTTGCATCGCGCAACAACTGTGAATACGTAGTATTAGAATAGCCAGTAGCACTGAAGGATACAGGGCAATTTTGTGGCATAAGCATAACACACACACACATAGTGTACATAAACACAGCGTCAGTGGCATCGCACAACAACTGTGAATACATAGTTGAATCAGAATAGCCATTGCACTGAAGGATACAGGGCAATTTATAGCGGCATAAATCATGAACATAACAGAGTCGTTGTACGTAAACACAGCGTCATTTGCGCTGCACAAAAAACTGTGAATACGTGGTAATCAGAATAGCCATTTGCACTGAAGGATACAGGGCAATATAACGGCACAAATCATAGCACATGTGTGCAGTGTATACATAAACACAGCGTCAGTGGCGTAGCGACGTCAACTGTGAATACGTAGTATCAGAATAGCCAGGAGCACTGAAGGATACAGGGCAATATCATGGCATAAGCATAACACACACACATCAGTGTACATAAACACAGCGTCAGTGGCGTAGCGACGACAACTGTGAATACATAGTTGAATCAGAATAGCCATTTGCACTGAAGGATACAGGGCAATATAACGGCACAAATCATAGCACATGTGTGCAGTGTATACATAAACACAGCGTCAGTGGCGTAGCGACGACAACTGTGAATACGTAGTATCAGAATAGCCAGTAGCACTGAAGGATACAGGGCAATATCGTGGCATAAGCATAACACACACACACACATATCAGTGTACATAAACACAGCGTCAGTGGCTTAGCGACGACAACTGTGAATACATAGTTGAATCAGAATAGCCATAGCACTGAAAGATACAGGGCAATTTATAGCGGCATAAATCATGAACATAACAGAGTGCGGTGTGTACGTACACACAGCGTCATTTGAGCATACAGGGCAATATAACGGCACCATCATCATAGCACATATCAGTGTGCAGTGTATACATAAACACAGCGTCAGTGGCGTAGCGACGACAACTGTGAATACGTAGTCAAGTCCGCATGGCCAGTTGCACTGAAGGATACAGGGCATACAGCATAAGCGGTAACGACTGCGCAACCCCGTAGTCAAGACTGACTAGAAGGGGGGTAAACACTCACCGAATTGCGGCTGTGCACTTTCGCGCCTTTAGACACGGAGCCATGGCCTTTGCCTCGTCCCTCTAGACGCGCGTCTTGCGCACGGCTACCATAGGACGTCGTCGGGGACGGAGTCTTTCTTGAAGTAGCTTAGCCTGGTTGAGATACCGGGCTAAAGTATCATTTTCCACAGAGACTATCGCGTCGAGTCCTTCTAGCGAACCCGCGAAAAGGGCCGGAGTGGCGACGGGCCGTCTTTGGGCAGGAGAGGGCCCACCAGCGGCCTGCTGGCGGCAGTGGGCCTCGTCCCCGCTGATGCCCGGGTTTATTCCTCCTGAGGGCGCGCACTGTCTGGCACATTGCCTGTTCCGTGAGTGCGGCTTCGGTTGATCCTTGTTAGGTAGAGCGAGTCAATAGGACCCGCACATATCTGGCATGTAGCAGCCATCGGATGCGGGGAGGAAACATGGTGAGTAACCTCTATTGCAACTTCCACGATGACTTCAGATAAGACTTCTAGCGTGAAGAAAAAGATTCTGACGTATTGTCGCGCACATGCTATATTTATACTGCCCGCGGACCGGTCAGCATTTGCATGTTTCGCGTCAATTGGCCAGCTGTCTCCAGCTGGCGTTAGCCTATAAGATTTCAGTGAAAACGGAGAAAGAGGGAGTTCCCATATACGTCAGTGACGTAATGTCGAAGTGACCGCCTTGAAAGGGAACGCATGGGACTCACTCATCCACAACCGTTCGTTGCTCTGGTTGGTTGTAGCGCTGTCCTATTGCGTGCAGAGGGATTTGAAAGGTAACCGTTTATCCCGCCCCTCGGATTGAGGCATGTCAACGGAGAGTTCCCAGACCTAACTTGATGTAGGTCTGGCATGCCAGGCTAGCCTGGCAGTTTAACAAAAAATGTGTATATCAAATGTAAATTAATTCACTCAATTCTATTTTGTATTTTGACACTATGTAATTAATGTTCTATTTATTAAAACCAAGCACAAAATAATCAAGTTTAACATTTATTATAATAAGGCAGTAATATTTAATTTTTTTAATAACATTCTAATTGCTCACAAAAAAAAGTCATCATGTTTCAGGCGTTTTAATTAGTCTTCCCATTAACGTCATCATTTTGTTCTTTCAGACTGATTTGTGAAATCGCACGTAAAAATGGACCAATCAAATCCAATCATAAATGTTCATATCCAATCATAGTGCGATAGAGGCATTGGCTACTCCCCCCATTAATGCTCAATTACCCCCCATCAATCCCAGCGCACGCTTTAGGGGGTCTGTTAAAACTCAACATCTCAGGGAAGATGAGAGACTCTGCGTCCCGCTGGTGTCGCTGTGGGAGAGTGTTACTTTAGAAAAACAAATGATTCATACACTTTTAAATGTCATATTTTGTTATATTTATGGTGTTTTTATTTTTTAAATATCTATTTTTTTCTCATCCAATTTCTTTGAGGAGACACTGCCACCCTCGCCTTCTCGGAAGAAACATCCCTGATCTGGGGAACTTCAAATAAATAATTTAGCTTGCTCTGAATTTAAAATAGTGTTCATTATCTCTACAGACAGATGTGTTTGGAGGAATCTCTCACCCTGAATGCTGAGCATCTGTCCTAGTTTCAGTGCGGCTCCTCTCACTTTGCAGAGAGTCCGAACAATCCTTTCAGCATTGGCTTCTGATACGAACGGGTTTGAGTCCAGAATTGCTTTTTTCTCTCCTGCCAAAGAGGAGAGAGGAATTACTTAACCCCACTTGTAAATCACAGCCAATCAATTATTGAACCATAATGTCCAACAACATTTTCCCACCTGATTTACTTCCAGATGCAAGACTCTTCTTTGCCACTTCAGCAATGGCTCCAATGCCCAGTCCAACTGCTAAACCTGTGGGAATAATTATATATTGTGCATTTGCCTGTTTGCCAAAGCCATTTTTGAGCTATTTAAACAAGCAATCACACTATCATGGGTGTTATCTCACCTCCAAAGTTCACCAGCCTTCCCAGTCTCGTGACTGGCACTTTTCTCTCTCTGGAACTCTCACTTAACTGAGAAAACAACAGAAACAAATATCATCAGAGAAGGTGTTTTTATAGTCTCTACTTTAAGATGCTGCATAAATGTTAAAGTATTCAAAGTAAATAAGACCATATTTGAAAATCAACATTTTCAATCAGGGGTGTGAAACGCACAAGAATTTACAGTTTAGTGTGCTGTACCATTTGCTTATGTTTTCTGGAATCAGGTGTTTTGGCATCTTTGGTTGAGTCGACACCTTCTCTTTTCAGTCCACTGTAATATCTGTGATCTTGATGGAATAAACAGATCTGTCCATAGACGTGCTGTTGAGCTGGACGAATCTCTCCAAATAGCCTGTGTCCAGATCTCCCCAAATACCTGTCACGATCCCTGGCACATTCAACAACGACACCACTAAACCTGGAGGCATTTCGGTGGCTGCCATACTCCTGAAACCAAGCATGCAGGACAAACAAAGTTAAAATCTGGTCTGGATGAATAGATGAAGCTTTGGAAATGTTGACTTCCAATCATGGCAGATAAATAAACTTCACTCAGACAGCAGCTTGTCAATCTTACCTGTTCTTTAAGGTGAGGCGTGTTAAAACTGACTCGTTTTTGACCTCCGAGTGTAACTTTTCTGAACCTGTTGATTCCCTCACCAATAACATTGCAGCTGCGATTGTTACCTTTCAGAGCTGTAAAAGCATTAGATTTTTGCATTAATTGCTTTTGGTTATATATATAGCAGAACTCTTTTGTGGTTTAATTAAAGTATATATATATATACTTTAAATAAACCACAAAAGAGTTCTGCTAAAAAATAAACTTTCACTTAAATACATCTAAAACCTTAAACCTTTAAATTAGTTTCATTTATATTGAAGCACTAAAATAACAAAAAACTATATAGACACTTAAAAATAATAAAAATGGCAAAACCCAAATATATACAAAAACTTTATATTATATCTATATTGAGATACTATTATAGTTTGTATTCATATTTTGAATATATATATATATATATATATATATATATTATATATAATATATATATTATATATATATATTATATATATATTTATACACACACACACACACATATATAGCCACATATATAAACTACACTTTACAGCAGTTTAGATTAAATTCAGAAATTTTAAATGCATTCTCCATTGGATTCAGAATGACCCCTGTTCAATTCTACAGAGATTCAAGTTCAGCCTCCATTAAACAAATGAGTGAGTGAAGTGAACAGACCAAACAAAGCTTTCTGATCGCCTTTCTGTCTTTAAAGCAATACAACTACTTACTTTAATCTTTGGTGGCATTCACTGAAGTCTTCATTTATGATAGGCTACAACTACATCAGACTTTTCAAAAGTTTCCGTGAGCTGTCCAAACATACGATGACATGCAATGAAGCAGTGTGGAAACAGTGATCTGAGGATCTTGAGACAGCAGCAAATGTTACAAGCAGCCAAAAACGGATTCACTAAACGCTTCTTCCTCTAGGAGGCGCTACGGACAGGGTTGCCAGGTCTGCGTAACAAAACTAGCCCAAAAGGCCCATCAAAAATAGGCCAAATAACCATATCCCAAATATCAAAATATTCGGTTTCACAGACAAGGCGTAAACCTAGTCCCAGACTAAAATACATGTTGAACTGAAAGCACCTTGCAATGACATATCTTAAAATATGTCTCAAGATCATAGACTGTAGCTCAAGATGCACATAAGTAGCCTCATGTTTATTTTTTCCTCAGGCTCGTTTATAAAAGCTACTTAAATGCCCTAATTGAACTAAGGCACAATCCTGGCTTAATATAAGCCCTGTCTGTGAATATGACATTCACTTATTTTATAGTCCCCGTTATGCAAAATGAAGAACACAAAAAACTTGACATCTAGCAGTTTTATCACTGGTAGAATATAAAATATCTTCATACAAGCTTATTAGTCTAATATGATTTTTGCAACATGTCAAACCTTTAACCCGTGGGGCGGGGGTGATCAATCCGTGGCAAGAGTTTAAAAGTAGCCCAATTACGCAGGAAAACATCGGACTTGGCAACCCTGACTACACACCCCGTTTTTAGATTAGAGAGCAAATGTTATTGTATTTTCTGCCATCTACTGGTAAAAGCATTTTTTCCCCATTATACTAGCTTTTTTGTGTGGCCTTCCATGCTGCAAAAATCTTCACATGCTTACATGTGATGTAAACTTGTTGCTCAATGACTTCATAAACACCCACTGTACACACAGTATTTGTTTTTAATACAGCTTTTAAGCAATGATACAATATTTTTTTAATCAGTCCAATAATCTTTACAGTTTTCAGTCAAATAAATGAAAATAATCAATGTCTTCTGAAAAAAAAAAATTCTTGATCTTAATTTCTACACAACAATACACATTTGTTTGTTTACAGGACAGCTTTAAGCAGCTTTGCCGAGGTGCGGTATTAATGTCAAGCTTTGATAAGTGTTTTTAATTTGGGGAAAAGGTGCAGGGCATTCTGGGTAGTGACCTCTATGACCTTCTCCAAGGGAATTCCTTTGATTTTGGCGATATATTCGGCACTAATGCTGATGTTCCTTGGTACATTCCTCACCTAGAGTAAAAAAAGAGATGTAAATAAACATCAAATCATGTTTATGACAGAAAAACGAAAAGCTGCCGTACCTGCTTCTCAGGTCCCAGCGCAGGAGCGTCCGTCTCTAAACACATGTTCTCCAGAGGAACCTGCTTTACCAGCTTCTGCTTCTTATCAAAGGTGGATATCAGGTAATGTGTGAACAATATATGTGCTGAGGTGTTATTTTAAATTATACAAAAATATATAAACTACAAGTTAAACATTTGGACAAGATATTAAGAACATTTTAATATAAAGACTTTCGCTAAAATGCTTGGAATTAGTTTGTAGACAGATATAAATTATATATATATATATATATATATATATATATATATATATATATATATATATATATATATATATATATTATTTTTTTTTTTTTTTTTTTTTTTTTTGGTAAAATCTTTAAAAAATAAATTCATCAAATTTGATTGAGAATGAAGCCCAAATATTTAAAAATAAAAAAATAGGTTTTATTTGTTTGACATTTCGGTCACTACATAATTCTCATATTTAGATTTCTGTTCATTTTACTGTTCAATTATACTTAATTGTTCAAGCTTTTGATTTGGAGTGTGTGTCTATTAGCAGAGCACATTCTGTAAAGAGAGCTTGCAAATATTGGCATGAGGAATCAAAACTACGGTGGCAGAGAGAGCTCAATGCCTGCAACTTAAGAAAACACATGCAAATAGAAAAAAAAATCTTTATCAGTTTTACAACACGTGTGCTCCAAATACTCACAACACAACCAAATACAGAAACACACTGCAAATAGCAAAGACCACAACGGAAATGTTTCCAGGGGACCCCAAAAAGTGACGGACCGTCGGACCTGGCTGGGACATGCCTATAGCATAGTTCTTTTTTTTTTGCAAAATATACAGAGATGACATGTTTATGACACAACTTTGTGTACATATACAAAATGTATATGTTCAATGTCATCAGAATAAAAATGAAAAATAAAAAAATTTAAATACAAATTTTGGCATTTTATGATTATATAAGTTTCATACGAAATGTTAGGTAATGCAGGGTGCAAACATGAGACGGCAAGTTTTAAAGTTGAGACACTTCCACACAGATACATAACGCATATTTTAAAAACTTATTTGCAACAGTTATGTTAACAGCAATAATAAGAAATGACTGTCGTAAGAACACCTGGTTGTGTTGAGAACTTTTGCAGTGTGTTTCTGTATTTGCTTGAGTTGTGAGTATTTGGAGCACACATGTGTTGTGAAACTAATGAAGATGTTTTTCTATTTGCATGTATTTTCTTCAGTGTCAGCGCGTTGAGCTCTCAGCCACCGTACACACAATCTTGTAACAGTAGGTTATATTTACCTGATCACTCCTTACAATGGATGGAGGTATTGAGAAAAAATAACCAGCTTTCACACCCTCCATTGCAACTGAAGGTTTTCCGTCAAATGCATGAAGAAGTGCATTTTCTACACCTTATTGAAAACAGACAAGATTGAAATCATGAAATCATGAAAAGCAACAGATTTATGAATAAGCAAGCACTGTTTGTCATGCATGTTTTGGTATGTATGCATACCCAGCTCCTTCAAAAGATGGATGGTTGGTCTTCCAGCAGATCTTGAGTGTACATTCCTAACAGAGACAAAACTCACTGCTATATGAAAGATCATAATGTCATGTGCACAACAAATATACAAAGCCAGAAGCATGACACTCACAGAGGCAGATTTAACTGTTTCGCGATCTCAGCCTGTCGAATGAGTACCTGTCTCTGTCCGTCTTTCCCAGCGTCGCTGTTGACTACTCGTGGACTAAAATCCAGGCCGACCTATATGTAATGATACATATTTAAACATTTAAAAAAACATCATAACACTGAATAGTTCATTTATGTACTGATGGAAAATGAAGACTATATTTTTACCTGCATTAAAGGATTAGTTCACTTTTAAAAAAACTTTTGCTGATATTTTACGATAATTTAGCGAAACGATCGGTCATTTCAAAAATAAATAAAAAAGTTTAAGTTTTATAAGCACAAATGCTCGCCTTGCTCTGTTCTGTGATGAGCGTTCATGTGACGTCACGTGATGCGCAATTACGTTGAAAAGGTCACGAACGAACGTCACGAACGCGCATCACAGAACAGAGCAAGGCGAGCATTTGTGCTTATAAAACTTTTTTATTTATTTTTGAAATGGCTGATGGTTTCGCTAGATAAGACCCTTAAGCTGGTCGCACACCGAACCGCAGCCAGGCTCACGCGCCACGTCTAGGACAACTCTCACCTGAAGATCTGATAACATCAGCAATTTTCTGATTTCTTTAAATAAATATAAAACTAAATGTATATTCCAGCACAGGGCTAAGTCCGTATATACATTACTACTATTTGAGACACATAAATGTAAATTTAATATATAACTATGTAAATGGCGCCGTGTGGCGCTGCAGGATTTTGAACACGGTCCAGAGCCGTTGCTGGGCGCCGCGGACAGACGCCGAAAGGCGCCGCCGGTGTGTGTACTCTCATAGAGAATAATGTGTTCGAATTTAAAAGACCTGGCGCTGCGTGGCGCGGCGCCGAGCTGCGCGTTCGGTGTGCGACCAGCTTTAGTCATCGTCTGTTGTCGTTTAAAGCCCTTTGAAGCTGCACTGAAACTGTCCATTTGGACCTTGAACCGTTTGGGTCCCATTGAAGTCCATTATATGGAGAAAAATCCTGGAATGTTTTCATCAAAAACCTAATTTCTTTTCGATTTAAGAAAGAAAGAAATGGACATCTTGGATGACATGGGGGTGAGTAAATTATCACCAAAAGTTTTTTTAAAAGTGAACTTATCCTTTAATAAAAGTTTGACAAACAATGTTGGACTGCTTACTGCATTATGCAGTTGCGATTCTTTTTAACAGTTTTTATTACACTGGTTTAAACTCTCTTCTCATTCTGAAATCAATCAATACTAGAAGTGGTCTAAATATTAAAACATGTATTGTACATATATATTTTGTGGAAGACTCAGGACCAAAAACATTTTCGTCCAATCATTGCATACGGTCCTAATGCAATTATAGGATATCCCACCTGTCTGTCAACATATGTATTTCCATACCTCAGTCCGCACACCTACTCGCGGAGACATCACACGTCATCAGCGCGTTTCGTAAGGTTATGCATGTAGCCTTGTCCACACTAATATGTTTTCGTTTGAAAACGCATCTTTTTCTCTCCGTTTTGGCCTTCCGTCCACACTGAGACAGCGTTTTTATTAATGAAAATTAATTTGAAAATGCCGTTTTCGCGTTGACGGTCAAAAAACAAAGGTATTTAAAAACTATGACGTAAGTTTAGTCATATGACACATATTGAACCCATAGATATTTATGTTTATACTGGTATTGTGCTTGTTAGGTGCCATCCACTTTCACACAGTTGCTAAAATATGTTTACTCGCATTTGCTGTCCTGCGGCAAAACACGAGAGCAGTTGCGTTTTAGACCAAAATATGGTGACTGAGCGCGACCTGGACCCATCAGTGAATAGTGAGATATTTTGCTAAACAAAATTATCCTGCTAGAGACAGCGATAACTTTATTATTTATTTTTCCATCTGTATCATCTCAGTGAGCTTTTGTGAGGGTTTTTACGTATGCGAGTAAGGTGAATTTAGCGTTTTCAGACTATTCAGTGTGGATGAGAAACTTTTGAAAAACGTTTGAAAACACAAATGTGGACGGAGAGCGTTTTTAAACAAAAATTAATCTGCAGCAGTCAGGTGGTACAACGAAAGCTCTTTAAGTTGTTTACGTTCATTATGATTGTAATATTATGTGCTTTGAGACATGAGGTAATTTAACGCCGTCTCTGGTGACGTTTTTGTTTGCTCTGGCTGTACGCGTTCATGTGTTGGCATGGCTTTAGAGAGCGCTGTGAAGAGAGGTTGGGATTTCATGCTTTCAGAGCTAACTTTCTATTGCTAGCCTCTCCGAAATTGCCTACCCCACCTTTAAGGGATTAAAATCTTATATACTTATAACAACTAGTTAGACATTCAGTATGTCTAACCTCACCAATAGCCACAATGTGCTCTTTGTATTTGTCGATCAGCGGTAATGCAGCATCTAAATCCTGTGGGGCAGAAAGAAGGAAACCGTGTCAGCTGTCAGACAGTAAATAAAATAAATGTATCTTTATACGCATATGTTTCAGACCTCCGGTACGGCTCCTCTGGGTTGTGCTGGATCTTGGACAGGATGAACTCCAAGACATGGCATAATGAATCCAGGGAACCTATAGGAAATTAAAGCCATTTAATATTGAGTTTGCTGAAAATAATACACAAGAAAATATGTAAGATATACACCTTTGTGAGAGCTGTATAATTTTCTCAAATTCACCAGCATGCTCTGCTACAGCAAGAAGGGCAACAAGCCCAGCCTAAAAAATAAAAAATAAAAACATTACTGCACTCTAGGGGTGTAACAAATTTTTGTGTGAGAATTTTTTTGAAGTTTTCAGAGTTTTAGTGTCAGTACTACATTAAACTACTATATATAATGTTGAATATAATGTATAATAATGCAATGGGGGAATATTTGTGGGTCCTGATAATTCCAAATGTCTTATGTTAGGTCAGGTAACGCCAGTAAAAAGTGTCCAACATTATTTGAAATATATGTAGTCAGTGAAAAAGTGCAAGAAAATTCGTCTAAAATAATTCTGTATTTTCAGAATCATGAATATTGTTATTCTGGTGTCTCTATTGTCCTTGGGTTAAAAGCACGGAGTCCAAGCCTATTCATTTACATTTTTTGTTAACCTTTTATCATATGTCTTGGTGGAGTATCGTGATATGTATCGAATCGTGACATGAGGGTATCGTTACACCCCTACTACGCACTCTTAACATGGATATCAGATTTGACAGAGAATATAGATTGAAAGAGGTACCTTTTTAGACTCTCCAATGACATCATCAATGTCCTAAAAAACACAACACACACACACACACTCATTAAAGAACTTCTCAGATAGTTCCATAGTATTATGATCATTGCAACAATTTTTCTTTCTTACACTGTCAAAATCCGCGGCAGAAATATGACAGTGACAGTCGATATATCCTTGCATAGATGTATATTTTCAGATCGTTGAAAACCAAAATCCACACGGATCACTTTAGTACAAACATAACAGGATGTGACGAACCCCACCACAGCGAAGGTTCTTCTTCTTCTTTGTTATGTTTTATGGCGGGTGGCAGCCAGCGTTATGGTGCATTACCGCCACCTACTATGTTGGAGTGTGGACCAGAGTTTTCTATCCCTTGATAAATAAATAAAATAAATAAATAAATAAAAAAGCAAGTCAAACCACAACAAAATTTTTTTTTTTTTTCTTCTCTATTTCCCTGCTCCCTAAACTCTATTGATCAATCCAGTTTCTTTCACATAATTGAATAGTTTCCCAATACCTCAATGTCAAATACATTTTTTAGACTTAATTCTTCCTGTCTAAGCTTTCTTATTTCCCTCCTTAATATTTCTCGCTCTCGAGAGAATTTTTGACAGTGACGAATTACATGTTCTACTGATTCCACTATTTGACAGAATTTACATTTTAAGTTTTAGTTTTATTAAGTCTATATATGCCCTATCCTCATCCTTGTCAGGATGTTCTCCTCTTTATTGTTTCTTCTATCCTTCCTGTGCCCACAACCTGTTGTACTATATAGATATGTCACCCTGTATTTCCAGTATCCCAACTGATCTGCCACTCCTTAATGATGTTTCTTTTGATTATTCCTTTGGCTTCAGATTTACTGAGTGGCACACACAAGATCTCCTCATGTTTCAGAGCCGGTTTTGCTAATGCATCCACACCTTAATTCCCTTAATCCTCTGTGAGCTGGGGTCCACATAGCATGTTCATATTTTTAATGTACAACCTTTCATAAATCTCATTAACTAAATCTTGCCTGCTGTGATGTGAGATGTAAATGACTGCAGTGACATGAATGCAAAGAATAACTTTTTAAATTTGTAATTCTTCTATCCGCTGTAATGCTGTTACAACTGCCAACATCTCAACGGATACATGATCTGAAGTCAAGTTTCTTTTAAAAAACATGTAACGTTAAGGCAGGAATACTGAAAGCAAAACCTGTTCTCTGTATTAGGATCCTCGGATCCATCTGTATATACTTGAACAAATGTTTGATATATTGTTTTTGATATAGCATCTTCAACCAATACTGCAATTTTTCCACAACCTTTTTGACCCTGCATGACACTGAAAGAAACATCCAAGGTGGTGTTACTGATAATGTCACTGTGTAGGGATATATCTTCCTTGACTTAATGTAATGTCTCCAGCTATTTCCTCACATTTCCATGCAAACCCACGTTTGGCCCTTTCACTCTCCCAACATAGGAGAAGTACTTGTTATAGTGCATTAACTGTTTAGGCCTACATATAATATGCAGCGGCATTTCCCCCACCTCAACCTGAAGAGCAGGCACAGGAGTTGTTTTTAGTTTATACAGCCCCACAGCAGAGTCTCAAGGCTTGAGCTTGCACCACTTCCAACTTCCTTAATGAAGTTTTTTTTTACAGCGAAGGTTTATGTCATGAATATTAATTAGGTCCTCCAGCGTTGCTTTAGCCAATCATCGGCGACCATCGTGTTACCTAGTTAATATTCATAAATCGAGCCTTCGCAGTGGTGGCGCTTGTTTCCAGGTTTCTGAATGAGGAAGCTACCTCAGTTGTTGTATTTTAAACGGTTTGTTTTGCAGTTGGCAGGTAATATCACGTGAGTTTATGTAGATAACCACAACACATCATGTGATCTGAAACAACTCTCATTTGATCGCTGTGAATAAGAGACAGCGACAGCACAATGCATCACTGGGGTGTTCTGTCCCTTTATTTACTCTCGGTGGGCACCTGTCTTTGTCAATACAAGCCTACGTGGGAATCAATCGATTCAAGACCTCTACCGGAATGGTTCGATCAAGCCAAATTCGGCATTTTCATTCACTGGGGAGTGTTTTCTGTTCCCAGCTATGGCAGTGAATGGTTCTGGTAAGTCTGCGACTCTGCGTCTGGTTTGACATTAGTTTTGCAATCGGCGCGGAGATCAGAGTTGGGGAATGTCGGAAAAGTGCAAAACGTTCAACAGTGCATGATTATACATATTTTTCTGTGAATACATTAATTATGCTTTTATAAGTAACGATTCAAGTTAATTTAGTAAAAAACGAAGTAGCTATATAACTTTAGGCCTATGTATGATTTATAAATGTGTTATTATAACTGTTTAATGTAATTGCTTAAACTATTTAATTTCTTATTTCTTATTGTTTTGAACTACATATGTCAAACCACATGTAATTCAATCACTAGCTCTTGCCACATATATTACACCGTATGATTTTTCTGAACTATTAAAATCTATACTTCCTGGTCATGTGACCTTATGCTGCAACATACTGTATTTTAACAGCAAACACATCTTGCATGTAGTAGCTATTTTTTTTTTTTTGGGAAAACGTCTTTGTTGTTGAATTTATAAAAAAAAATTGAATCTTTGAAATCTAAAAGCGCTTTTAACAGTGGATTACAGTGATAGCCTAGAAATTATGGTTTAGGTCATGTGACCTGATCATATCACACCGGTTTTGTATTATCATTTTGCATGTTTTTTTTTATTTGTCAGAATGAGGAAGCTTACTCAGTTGTGGTATTTGAAATGTTTTGTTTTGCAGTTGGCAGTACAGATCATGTGAGTTTTTATAGACAACCACACCACATCATGTGATTTTTAAACAATTTCTATTTGATCGTCGTGAGGGTATTTTTACAGTACACGACAAATATGCTTAAAACGGAGAAGTTTATCCTTTGAGTTGTCCGCCTACGGACGACAACTTTGTCAAAACGATCCCCATTCACACGGATTCGCGAGAAAGACTAAAAACGCTGTATTCTGCTGCCAGGCCATTAGATGGCGATGATTTATTACATTACCACAAAGTACATTCAGAATTACAATAATATAAACAAAAGAAAACTTAGTACAGCCTAGTAGTTGGCTAACAGTTACAGAAATAATTTAAAGACTTTAAAGCCGTCTCGTTATCCGAATGGTTTTCTTAATAGGCTATATATTCTGATTATACGTTGAAGAATAAAAAGGAGGTTTGGTTTTACTCTATATTTGCATTTAAGTATATGATATTTAGTGAAAAATGTTTAGATTTAAGTTGTCTCGCAAGTCAGTAAAAGGAATGAATCCAGCCCTTTGAAAGATTCAGCTGGAAGGCCGGTTAGCGCCCTCTGGAGGAAGACACCATATCACATCCTTGCAGGTAATGTGGACAGATATGGCGCTTTTCCACTGCATGGTTTCTCGGTTCGATTCGGTACGGTTCGATTCGGCGCGGAGCGGTTCGGTTCGGCTTCGCTTTTCCACTGCGTGGTACGACTCGGCTCGGTACGGCACGGTTCGCTAGCTCGGTTGCTTTTCCACTGCAGTTAGTACCCATTCAAAGTGGGTGGGACTGATCGTTACACTGTTTGTAGGTCCGGTGATAGCCGTGTGCGGCTAAGAGCTGAGCTAGCTGCTACTTCTTTGAACACTTTTTCATTCTGTGTTGCATCATCCAGCTCTACGCTGGACCCGCTCCTAGGCAACCAACGAGAGGAACGTCTGCACCTCGACCACGATTCAGCCATTTCCTTTTTAAAGTGTTGATCTCTTCTTTTTTTCAAGTAAGTAAAACACAGGTGCTACCGTGTTGGCTGTTGTCTACTGGTTAGACTCTGTATAGCGGGTTTAGTGTCTCGTGTCGCAAATCCAATGACGCTGGTAGTGACGATTCTGTCTGTCTGACCAATCAGTGATCTGCAGTGTTTCACGTCACATTTTAGTACCGGTACGGTACGCTCGGAACCTCAACAGACCAGGTACCATTTAAAGCGCGCAGAAGCGCGCCGAACCGTACCGTACCATGCAGTGGAAAAGCACCACAAGTGAGCCGTACCGAACCGAACCGTACCGTACCATGCAGTGGAAAAGCGCCAAAGCGTGCCGTACCGAACCGAACCGTACCGTACCATGCAGTGGAAAAGCGCCAAAATTGTGAATCAAGGCCGCGAACAACAGTCTCAAAAGTCACGTGATTCGCTGTGCATGAAATTACAGGTACAGATAAAGCATTTGTGGATTGTGAGCAAAGCAATGTAAGGACAATAATGCATGATTGCTGTGTGTGTGGATCTCTCGCGTGCATTCGTGGATTGCTGTGTGTGTGTGGATCTCTTGCGTGCATCTGTGGATTGTTGTGTGTGTTTGGATCTCTTGCGTGCATCTGTGGATTGCTATGTGTGTATGTAGATCTGTCGCGTGCATTTGCGGATTGATTTGCGTGTGTGGATATCTCCCGTGCATCTGTGGATTGGTTTGTGTGTGTGGATCTCATGGTATGCATTTGTGGATTGATTTGCGTGTGTGGATCTCTCTCGTGCATGTGTGGATGGGTTCGCGCGCATGCGAATCTCTCGCGTGCATTTGTGGATGTTTGCGCGCGCATGTGGATCTCTCATGTGCATTTGTGGAAGGTTTTGAGTCTATTTTCACTCCATATGAAACACTATAGACTGAACATGTAATACGCATATGCATGACTTCATCGTTTTCACCATACAGTAAAAGAAATGGACACAGCGACCCCATAGACTTCAACGGAGAAAAGTGAAGTCAATTAGAAGCACTCACTTCCTGATAGCCAAGCGCACTGCGCATGCTCAAACTGAGCCTGATGACGTAGATGTGACGTGAGCAACCTGTCTGACAGTTGTACGTCTTCTAGTAGCGGTGCCAAGAGGAATCTGAATCATTCCCTTCCGAAACTTGCACAGCCGGAGATCGTGAGTATTAGCTGTCCATGAGCTCGCAGCAGGAGCAACTTTATGACTCTCTATGGGCTTCTCCCTTGATTGATTTATCCTCCACGTCCCCCCGATTGCCCGCGAGCTTCTCCTTCTGTCTATATGGTAATTTCTCTTGTGTGCGACAGAGAGTCGCGGGGTTAGCCTATATTTACAAAAACGGCTTCTAAATCTGCCATAACGTAAGGTTCGCTGTCAAAGTGACGCCAAAATGAATGGGAGTCAATGGAATGCTAACAGCAGGTGATAGTCTGCTACAATGACTTTCCGGTTGATGGATTACCCCCTTGGTTTTCACAGATTCACTTTTTTTATTGTTTACAGTTTTCGAAAGTTTGCGTTTTCAGGCACCCAAAACGCCATTGTCATTTAAATGAACATCCAAAACTCATAAAAAGTTTAACGTTTTTAGTTGAAAATGGTGTCGTGTAAACTTCACTGGAGTGTCTTTGGCAGCTATTTAAATTGCTTGGGTCATGTGACCTGATGATGTCACATTAGTTGTAATATCATTTTGTGTGTTTTTGGTGGGGGTTTTTTGTGTAGAATGAGGAAGCTTCCTCAGTAGGTCAAAGTACTAAATTGTTTAATTTCATTTAACATTTAAACAGTTATAACACATTTATAAATATGTATAACACATAAATAAATGCATTATATTGCTACTAGTTTTTGTTTCAAATCACATGATGTGGTTGCATAAACTTACCTGATCTGTCACATACCTGCCAACTGCTAAACAAAACGTTTAAAAAACAGCAAGATACAGATTCCTCATTCTGAAAATGTTTTTTTTAACGTTCAAACTATTTAACTTCCCTGTCATGTGACCTAATGTTGTCACACAAGGCCTGTTTATATAGTCAGACGTTTATCACACAAAAGTATGTTCATTACTATATTAAAGGCAGGGTAGGTAAGTTTGAGAAACTAGCAGAAAACTGCTGGATTTTGAAAGTATCCAACAGAGAAACTCCCACCCCCTCCCTTCTGGGCTCCTTCCAAAGCCACGCCCCCAAAACACATGAACACGTGATGCCGACCGCTCAGCAGGAGGACGCGTTTACCAGCGCCGGGCGGAGAGGAGCGCAGTGCATGTGGGCAGCTCCTGTAGCAGCAGGGGCGTTAGCCATGGTAGCGAGGGAGAGTGATAGTCGCCCACCCATTCATTGCATTTGTTCGGAATGGGAAGAGTAGCTGTGTTTATGGCAGTCCTGAGAGGACTACAGACACTCGATTTTTATACTCTCCTTTTCAGAGTACTTACATTTTAGATATGTGTTGGTACATAAAAACAGTTTAAACAAATTTGGGGGAAAGTGTTTTAGAAACAAACTGCCTACCATACTTTTAAGTAAATGCTTATCAAGTATTTTAATTAGTAGTACAATAGCCAATTGTACTATTAACTTGGCACTTTGCAGAATTTAGGAGATGGTCCTCACTGCAGAACATGAAATCCACGGGGAGGAGTCGGATCTAGATCCGACTCCTCCCACCTTACATACCTAAACCTACCCAGCTCCACCCCTTATCCCTAAACCCACCCCTAAACCTACCCAGCTCCACCCCTTATCCCTAAACCCACCCCTAAACCTACCCAGCTCCTCCCCTTATCCCTAAACCCACCCCTAAACCTACCCAACCCCACCCCTTAATCTGGATCCGACTCCGCCCCCCGGATCTCGTGTACTGCAATGAGGTGCTACTGGAATTTAGTGGGTCTAGGCCTTTTGTGTCTTTTTCTGAGAAATGCATAAAATAAGAATATTATGTTGAAAAAGAGTGGAGTGTTCACATGGACGATAGAATCAGATCAGTATGTGACTCTGGTCAGTCTTGAACCATGTGCATTGTGCTCTGCGCCATTCATTCATTGAAAAAGCTGGTTAGTAAAGAAATGTTAAAGGTGCTGGTGCAGTAAGCAATTTCTGAGAAACACTATTGATGTTTAAAATCAACTCAAACAAACACACCGCTCCCTTCATAGTTCCACCTCCAAAATGCACAAACATGCATATCTTTGTTCTGTGAAACATAGCAAAACCCTTAGTTATAAGGTTAAGGTAGCCTCAGTGAAGTTACATAGTAACATGGGTTGCAAGAAAAAACCTAAGGGTCCACTTAAGAAACTTTAAAGGAATAGTTCACTTAAAAATGATAATTCTGTCATCATTTACTCACTCTCAAGTTTTTCCAAACCTGTTTGAGTTTCTTTCTTCTGCTGAACACAAAGGAAGATATTTTGAAGAATGTCGGTAACCAGACAGTTGATGGACCCCATGGAAGTCTGGTCAGAGGTCACTCTTCAGCCGGAACTAGACTCGCGTATTGCCTTTACCAGAAGCCAATGATTATAGTTTATATAGTTAAGTTATAAATATGGATAGTCTTTAAATCTCCACCTTGCTCACTCTCTCTCCTCCACCATCATGAGTGACACGCCCCCTACTGCTGATTGCTTACTCTCCTCCCCCATCATGAGTGACACACCCCCTACTGCTGATTGGCTCACTCTCTCCCTCCCCCCTCATGAGTGACACGCCCCCTACTGCTGATTGGCTTACTCTCTCTCCTCCCCCATCATGAGTGACACACCCCCTACTGCTGATTGGCTCACTCTCTCTCCTCCCCCATCATGAGTGACACGCCCCCTACTGCTGATTGGCTCACTCTCTCTCCTCCCCCATCATGAGTGACACGCCCGCTACTGCTGATTGGCTCACTCTCTCTCCTCCCTCATCATGAGTGACACGCCCCCTACTGCTGATTGGCTCACTCTCTCTCCTCCCCCATCATGAGTGGCACGCCCCCTACTGCTGATTAGCTCACTCTCTCTCCTCCCCCATCATGAGTGACACGCCCCCTACTGCTGATTGGCTCACTCTCTCCTCCCCCATCATGAGTGACATGCCCCCTACTGCTGATTGGCTCACTCTCTCTCCTCCCCATCATGAGTGACACGCCCCCTACTGCTGATTGGCTCACTCTCTCCTCCCCCATCATGAGTGACACGCCCCCTACTGCTGATTGGCTCACTCTCTCTCCTCCCCATCATGAGTGACACGCCCCCTACTGCTGATTGGCTAACTCTCTCTCCTCCCCCATCATGAGTGACACGCCCCCGATCAAAGAACAATCTTTCCACACAGCGCGAGTTTATCTGGACACTTGCCAAACTCGTTATGAAATCAATGACGCATGTTACTCTGCACCACGAAGCTCTTACTGTATGTACATCATCGTGTTTGCATTGGTGAAAGCATTAGAGAGAGTGCAGAAACTGCGTTGCAATGATAAGATCTTCAGTCTCGCGATCAACAGACTGCCCAATGCTCATCACGGCAACATTTTATGTGATGGGAATAGATCTAAATACTTTAAAAACTTCTCACGATTCGTTAATCTCGATAGCTGTATTAGTAAAAACGTATAATAGCTGTAGGGGTGTGCGATATGACGATATTTAATCGGGGACGATTAAAATGTCTCCACGATTCACTTTTTCGGAAATATCGTAGAATCGCGCTCCAGTGCGTGTTCTATCAGATGTAGTCTATGGCTTTTTTCAGCTGCGTACAGCATGCGATGCGCGGCGCGCTAGATGTCAGTGTGAGCTGTCAACCCTAACGTTTTTTCCGGGTTTCTCACGTATTTTAGCTCTTTTCCCGCCGTCTTTCCGTTTTCGCGTAAAATATCCCGTATTGTTACATCCTAGTTGTGTGAGATGTGAAATCGTTCATCCCGCGCGCGCTGTTACAAAAAACGCTGTGAACACAGCCAAGCGAAATGAGGTCTTACGCACCCAACTCATCATTTTTGCCGCGCTCGTGCGAGCGAACGCGCTATATAAACAAGTTTTTTTGTTTAAACAAGGCTTTATTTCGTGTCAGCAGCGTATGATTGCATACCTGCCAACTCTCACGCTTTGGCCGTGAGACACACGCATTTGAGTGGTTTCACACGCTCACACGGGCGAGTTCTCACGCTGAAGTGTCAACCCGGTCGGTCAAATGCCGCGTGCATGCGAGAGAAAGACTGTTCCAAACTGCGTTGCGCGCATGCGCCCACCCTCCCTCCCGGTTGGAGAGGTTTTATTATAAGGTTTATTTACTTACACCCCCCGCCCCCCCAGAAAAATCTCACGCAAAGCTAAACGCAAAAGTTGGCAGGTATGTGATTGGTAAAGGTGCACAGAGACCTCTCCCGCAGTCCCGCATCATCTCAGAAGCACCACTAACTCCGCCTCCGTTTCCCTCGTAAGCTGATATTATTTAAACATTCTCTATGATAAAATTTGACTCTCTCTCTCTCTCTCTCTCTCTCTCTCTCTCTCTCTCTCTCTCACACACACACACACACACACACACACACACACCCCACACACACACACACACACACACACACACACACACACACACACACACACACACACTGTGTGATGAGAAGTCTGATTGTATGTCCTGTTGACTGTTCTTACTTTGCACAATTGCATTTCCATTAAACATACACTTGATTAAAAAATGCTACTTTGTCTTTTTTTCCCCTTGTATGGCTATATTTTTTAAATGGGGATATAAGTTTGCTTGTATTGCGGCTCAGTAATTTGCAAAATAGTCTTAAAAAGCAACATGAAAAAGAATCGTGATAAAATCGTTAATCGTGATTTTTCCTGAAAAAATCGTGATATGATATTTTTTCCATATCGCCCACCCCTAAATAGCTGTAGTAAAAGTATTCGAGAGAGTTTCACATGTAATACGTAGCTATTTCATATGCAAGCATGTCAGCCAATCACAGCAGTGGCCGGTTCTCACAGCAGACACGCCCCTTCAAACAGAGTGTTCAAATCAGAGGCTAAAATCAGGCTAGGAAAAATGCCTTTTATTTCTAAATTATGACTATTTTTGATCTAAAAAACATACTAACACTATAAGAGCAACCCAGGAAACATAATAAAATAATAAAATAACCCCATTCTAGGGCACATTTAAAATGTTTGCTTATGTCATATTTTAGTTTGTGTGCAGAAAACATAAGTTTAAAGACCCAACATCAGGTGCAAGTTTACTCATTATGTTCATGCACAAATGTCTTGAGTTTTTGCAGTACTTAAAAGCCATGGACAACTTTCAGTGAAGATAAATTTCCACTGCGGATCCATGGATGTGTACAAAATCTATTTTTGATCATTTGAAATCAGTTGGTTTGGGCAGTTAGTTGCCAGTTGGGCATATAGGTTATGCTGGATGCAATGTGACATCATTAGATTACATAATCATTAAAATGTGTGATTGATTTGATTATTTCAAGAACTGGGATTAACACACAAAATAAGATTTCCTTAAAATAAGACATGTATACTAGGATATGTTTGCAGATGTTAGGTGATATAATATTGTTAAATTTAAATCAAAATATATAAATGTTTAATTTTTTTTATAAAATCACCAAAGACATGTTTCCACATGCATGTAACTGCATGTAAGATGTTTTAGAGATGCTTGTTAATATAATCCAGTGGGTGTGCCAACATCAGGTCACATGACCAGGAAGTTAAATGGATTTTAATAATTCAAAAAGTGATATTAAATCTACAGACATGTTCCCAAAAACAGGTGCATGTAAGACGTGTGAAAGATGTTTATGAATATAATACAGTGGAGGTGCCAACATCAGGTCACATGACCAGGAAGTTAATATATATCTTAATATTTAAAAACATCATTAAAAATACAAGATATTTCCTAAATCCAAGTCATGTAAGATATGTGATATGTGAAGATATTACAACTGATGTGATATCATCAGGTCACATGGCAAGTTATATAAATATGAATATTTTATTTAAAATAAAAACATTAAAAAAACATAAAACTATATTTTTACAAATCCAATATGTGTAAAATATATGGCATGGGTATGTGAATGCATTGCTAAACACCTTAATAGAAAATAATAAAAACAATGCAATAACTATGTTACTGTATCTAGTAAACAACCCCTAGTGATATTTTTCATACTTCTCCACTTAATTCAGAATATTTGCTATCTATGTTTCGGATTATTTGAATGATTTTCATTTTCATGCACTTTTACGACAGTCCCTTAATCTGGTCAGAGAATGCCAACTAATGTCCAATGTTAAACCAACTTTACCACAGTGCAAAACAGCATCAGCATAAATATACAGTGTGAATGACACTAACATAAAACGTACCAGAAAGTATCATGGCACTGCCATATTGTGATATGTAATACCATGTAATTATCATTGTACATTAATGTTAATCATTCATTACTACAATATGGTATTTCAAAGTACCATGTTTCTATAATCTGATACCTTACACTGCTACAGTAGTGAATGTGAGAGGTCATACAACCCCAAAAATGCAAAGAAAATGTTTGTAAAATTATCATATTTTGCATTTTTTAATTCCATGAAAATATTGCATGATGTGAGCACATTTTCTCTCCTCCAGACAGTTAACTTTTGAGTTATAGCGAAAAAAAATGCTGTACCGGTAATATTTTTTTTCATTACAGTAATGCGATTTTTTAAAACATATATATAAATTACAATGTGCATAATCTTAATTAAAAAATTAAAGCTGCAAGCAGCATTGAAAGGGCCCTCGCACCCGTGCCATCGCCACCCGGTGGCTTTAGGAAGACAGACCACGGTGGGCAATGTGCATTTAAGTAGATAGATATAGTGGGAGTATGTCAAAGTCAGTTACAAAAATGTCCTTTATTATGGGTATAATAGCATGCTATTAAACATGTCACTTCCTGTTGCCAGCAGGTGACGCTATGACTGTAACTGAATATGAGCATGCACATGTGTTCAGGACAGAACTCTTATCAAACATGTGAAGTTTGGGGCAGATTGAACTTTGCCTTCTTAAGTAAAAACAACTTCCTGTTTCATAGCATTAGCATGCTTTAGCACTTAGCTAAGAATTGCTAGCATGTTTAACATGTTTATAACATGTTTATAACTCAATGGCATATTTACTATGTTGCCAGTACTGCATCACACTGTTAAACATGTCACTTCCTGTTGCCAGTAGGTGGCGCTATTACTATAACTGAATATTGTCATGTAGATGTGTTCAGGGCAGGACTCTTATCAAATGTGTGAAGTTTGGGGCAGATTGGACATTGCCTTCTTAAGTAACAACAACTTCCTGTTTCATTTCATTAGCATGCTTTAGCACTTAGCTAAGAATTGCTAGCATGTTTAACATGTTTATAACATGTTTATAACTCAATGGCATATTTACTATGTTGCCAGTACTGCATCACACTGTTAAACATGTCACTTCCTGTTGCCAGTAGGTGGCGCTATTACTATAGCTGAAAATTGTAATGTAGATGTGTTCAGGGCAGGACTCTTATCAAATGTGTGAAGTTTGGGGCAGATTGGACATTGTCTTCTTAAGTAACAACAACTTCCTGTTTCATTTCATTAACATGCTTTAGCACTTAGCTAAGAATTGCTAGCATGTTTTAACATGTTTATAACATGTTTATAACTCAATGGCATATTTACTATGTTGCCAGTACTGCATCACACTGTTAAACATGTCACTTCCTGTTGCCAGTAGGTGGCGCTATTACTATAGCTGAAAATTGTAATGTAGATGTGTTCAGGGCAGGACTCTTATCAAATGTGTGAAGTTTGGGGCAGTTTGGACATTGTCTTCTTAAGTAACAACAACTTCCTGTTTCATTTCATTAGCATGCTTTAGCACTTAGCTAAGAATTACTAGCATGTTTTAACATGTTTATAACATGTTTATAATTCAATGGCATATTTAATATGTTGCTAGTACTGCATCACAGTGTTAAACATGTCACTTCCTGTTGCCAGTAGGTGGCGCTATTACTATAACTGAATATTCTCATGTAGATGTGTTCAGGGCAGGACTCTTATCAAATGTGTGAAGTTTCGGGGTTTCGGGGTTCGAAGTTACAGCAAATTACTATTTAATTGCAGTAATAGCATGCTTTAGCACTTAGCTAAGTGTTTGCTAGCATGTTTTAGCATGTTTCAAGTATGTTGATAGCATGTTTAACACTTGCTGGCACTTTTTTATATGTTATTAGGAGTCCACAAAAGTGTTAAACATGTCACTTCCTGTTGCCAGCAGGTGGCGCTATGACTGTAACTGAATATGAGCATGGACATGTGTTCAGGACAGAACTCTTATCAAACGTGTGAAGTTTGGGGCAGATTGGACATTCCATACCTGAGTTACAGCAAATTCCTATTGAATTGCAGTAATAGCATGCTTTAGCACTTAGCTAAGTGCTTGCTAGCATGTTTTAGCATGTTTCAAGTATGTTGTTAGCATGTTTAACACTTGCTGGCACTTTTTTATATGTTATCAGGAGTCCATAACAGTGTTAAACATGTCACTTCCTGTTGCCAGCAGGTGGCGCTATGAGTGTAACTGAATATCAGCATGCACATGTGTTCAGGACAGAACTCTTATCAAACATGTGAAGTTTGGGGCAGATTGGACATTGTTTGCCTGAGTTACAGCAACTTCCTGTTTCATGGCGAAACATCAAAATTTGTCAGGCCGCCGAGGACACGCCCTTCGACGAAAACTCAAGATCTTCGCAATTTAACGTCACAAAGGCCTTAAGATTACACTCACCAAATTTGAAGATGATCAGATTAAAACTGTAGGAGGAGTTCGTTAAAGTACGAGGCCTGAAAATGGCAAAAACTGCACAAAAATCTGAGAGGAAGTTCAAAATGGCTGACTTCCTGTTGTGTTTAGGGCTACGCTCCAAGAGACTTTTTTGTAGGTATTGGGCCATTACATGTATGTACCGAATTTCGTACACGTACGTGAAACGTAACGCGAGGCGCACTCCGTTGAACCTTTATAGGTGGCGCTATCGAGCCATTTTGGCCCGCCCAATTTTGAAACGCATATCAGATGTAAATTTTCGCCAGTTCTGACGCGTGTGCAAATTTTCGTGAGTTTTCGTGCATGTTTAGGCCCTCAAAAATGCGATTCATTGCGGAGAAGAAGAAGAATAATAATAATAATAATAATAAACAGAGCAATTCCAAGAGGGTCCTCACACCATCGGTGCTCGGGCCCTAATGATATCTGAAATGCAAATAATCCAAATCGTTCTAAAAAGTAAGCTTTAATTTCTTTAATCAAGAAGTTAAATGGCCTTGATCACTTTATGACAATGTTTTAGAATTTATATATTTGAGGTAAATTGTGCTTAATAGTTTTGTTTTCCAACAGGTGGTACTGGCAGGGCCAGAAATACCCATCTTATGTTAACTTTATGGAGGAGAATTATCCACCTGGCTTCACCTACGCGGACTTTGCTTCTCAGTTTCATGCTGAACTCTTTGATCCTGTAGAGTGGGTCGACATTTTTGCCTCGTCTGGAGCCAAATATATTGTGCTTACAACCAAACACCATGAAGGTTTGTGAGGAATGACTGCACAGACTGCAATGCATTTCATTTTTGCATATCTGTCAAGTTTTAATGCTATATAGTTATTTTATAGTTAACCAATTAACCATTTTTTACCATGGCATCTTTACAGTATTTTTCATAATTTTTTATTGTATTTATGTATAATTACAATAAAAATATTGTAAAATGGCATGGTAAAAACTGGTTAACTGTAAAATACCTTGCTATAAATGGTTTAACATCACATTCTATGTGCATTTCCTATAAAACACTGTCAAATGTATGGTCTTTTTAAAGTAAAAAGTATGGTTTTACCATATAGCTTACAGTTAAAGGCCATTTCCAGAAGCCCCTATGTGACAAAACATATACAGATACAGAATGATACTAATTTCTTTAAATAGTTTATATAAATAGTGTATTCTTTATATTTTTGGTTATGGGTGTTCTCTTACGAGAGTATCTCTCGTACTGCGTAATATCTTACGCTATGGGGAAAACTCTTTTCCACGAGATATTGAAGCCAAAAATTATCCTTAATTTTTTATTAATGTAAAACGCTTTGCAGCAGCAAGCAGACATAGGCGAGACAGCTCGCGCGCCTATTGGCTGCCCTGCGGCAATAGCAGCAGCCTATCGAGAGAGGCTCTGCGTGACGTCACGACGAATGGGGGCCTTTCGCGCCCATATCGTCACGTCCCGCCAGAAAGGGCGTGGTCTCGCCCCATATCTAGGCTCGATAGCTGCTCTTACGTTGATTTTCATCTCTTCAGCGAAGCCTCCCGCATCGCTGGATCCAGAGTGAGAAGCCGCGCCGTCGACCTGTAGCCTTCAGCGGGACGTGCCATCGAGCCTGGAGTCGCTGGCCTCGCCGCCTTCAGCCGCCGTACCTGCTGCGCTTTCCGGCGTACATATCCTTTCCTCTGCTTAGAGTGTGTGTGATTGCATTATCTGCCTTTTTTTCCCACCCCTCTAAAAGAGCGGCGTCTTTTTAAAGATGCCTTTCTGTGGTTCTTGCCGAGCCCCACTCAGCGATGAGGACTGCCATGTCATCTGCGTGTCCTGCCTGGGTGAGGATCACGCGGCCATCGCGCTCGCTGACGGCGGATGCCATCATTGTGAACGTTTGCCTATGGTGACTCTGCGGACTCGCCTAGCTGCGTTATCCGAGCCCGCATCCCAGCCTGCCGTGACGCCGCGCCGCAAGAAGCGCCGCGCCCAGCGCGCGCCCGAGCTATTTCCATCCCGCCAAAGCTCGCCGGTTCGCCCGCCAGCTTCGCCGGCTTCGCTCGAGTCGCCCACGGACGGACAGTGGCCGCCGTCTGCCGCCGCGTCCGCACTTGAGCTCGACGAACTTACCGGAGACGGCATTGAAACTGAGCCGATGCGTCCGCTCTCTCAAGCCGTGGATTACATCGGCCTCGACTGAAAGGCGCTCGCGCAACTAACGCGCAATAGGCTGGACGGACGCTTTCTCGGGAAAGACGAAGCTCCGTCACAGTCGAGACCCGCGCCTTTCCCCCCTGAATGGTGAGAAACATTTGTGGCTAACTATCCGAGATGACGGAAGCTGAGCGCTCCGTGTTCCTCGACGTTCTCGCTCTGCTGGACGCCGCCCCCCTCAGCGCGGGCCCCGGCCGAGGATTGAGATAAAGCCCGAGGTCTCAAGGCCTTCCTAGTCTCTCTAGGAAAGCGACGGTGTTCAGTTCCCGCTGCGGCCGGATTTCCACCAAAACTTCTCGCTCGTTCAGTTCCAAGCAATGTGACTGTTCCAGTGTATTTCGCAGTGAGCAAGCTGGTTCCACAGCCCGCTTGCCTGCGCACAAAGGCCGTCGTTTCGGCTAACTAGCAGCGCCGCCAGGCCCGAGATCAAACACCGCGCTCTCGCTCTGCTGGACGCCGCCCCCCTCAGCGCGGGCCCCGGCCGAGGATTGAGGTAAAGCCCGAGGTCTCAAGGCCTTCCTAGTCTCTCTAGGAAAGTGACGGTGTTCAGATCCCGCTGCGGCCGGATTTCCACCAAAACTTCTCGCTCGTTCAGTTCCATGCGTTGTGACTGTCCCAGTGTATTTCGCAGTGAAGCAGCCGGTGTCTCAGCCCGCTTGCCTGCGCACAAAAGCCGTTTCTATGGCTACCCAGATAAATCCAATAAAGAGTGCATTTTCTGGTGTCCCGGCCACGGCCGATGGTGTTACGAGTGTTGTAAGAATGCCCACGTCCCAGTGCCCATTCCCACACCCAGACACAGCCCGCCATGGTGCAGGGCTAGCACAAATAAAACCAACTCATGTTGGTTGTGCAGAAAATGTAGTGAACGCGCCCATACAATGCCCGCTTACACTACATGATGCGTGTCCCTTGGTTTCTGTAAAAACGAAACTAACACACATTTAGTCGGCGCGAGCCGACAGTGTTCTCAGTGCAGTAAATGTGCCCGCTGTCCCGCATTTCCTCACTGACACGCCGAATCCCACGGGATTCACCCCCGCTCGCTTTCTATGCACAACCCGTCACAGAGAAGCTGAGCGCGGCCAGGCTGCCCGCTGTGATTAGCGCGCACCTCGCACGCTGTGAACACAGCGTTGATTCAGTCGGCGCGAGCCGAGTGTTCTCCGTGCTGAAAATGTGCCCGCTGTCTCGCGCCCGCATTTCTCACAGACACTCCGAATCTCACGGGATTCGCCCCCGCTCGTTTTCTCTGCACAACCCGTCACAGAGAAGCTGAGCTCGGCCAGGCTGCCAGCTGTGATCAGCGCGCGCCTCGCACGCTGTAAACACAGCAGTGATTTAGTCGGCGCGAGCTGACAGTATTCTCAGTGTAGTAAATGTGCCCGCATGTAGTAAATGTGCCCACATTCCCTCACACGCGCCGAATCCCACGGGATTCGCCCCGCTCGCTTTCTCTGCGCGTCCCGCCATAGAGAAGCTGAGCGCGGCCAGGCTGCCCGCTGTGATCAGCGCGCCCCCCGCCTCGAACGCTGTAAACACGGTGTTGTGTTCCCAGTACACAGGGGCTCTCGAGCCGCCGTCCTGCCGCGGCCAGAGCCCAGATTTCATTCTACCCCTAGCTATTCACGCAGATGCGTGGTCAAGGCTTCCCGGGGTATCAGAATGGGTGTTGAACACTATAACGAGAGGCTGTTCGCTACAGTTCGCTCGACGCCCCCGCCGTTATACGGCGCGAGTCGAAACTACGGTGTAAAGCGAAGTGTTTCATCTACTTCGAGCCGAGATAGCGAAACTACTGAGAGAAGGGGCTATATAACCTCTATCTCAGAGCGAAGGGGGCTTATACAGCAGATATTTTCTGATACCGAAAAAAGATGGTGGGCTCAGACCCATTCTAGATCTGCGACTGCTGAACAGAACGCTTGTGAAGCGCCAGTTCAGAATGCTTACGACCAGGAAAATCCTCGCGCAAGTGCGCCAAGGAGACTGGTTCATGTCAATAGATCTGAAAGACGCCTATTTTCAAATACAAATAGCGTCCCATCACAGGCGATTCTTGAGATTCGCCTTCGAGGGCCAGGCATATCAATACACAGTCCTGCCGTTCAGCCTGTCCCTAGCACCCCGTACGTTCACGAAGTGCATGGACGCGGCCCACGCCCCCCCTGAGACTTCGGAGCATGCGAGTTTTTGAACTACTTGGACGATTGGCTGATTCTAGCTCGTTCACGAACGGAGCTCATAGAACACAGGGCCGCATTACTCGAGCACCTCGAGGAGCTGGGCCTTACAGTCAGTTGGGCGAAAAGCCCACTGCTCCCCAGTCGGAGAATTTCCTTTCTGGGAACAGTGTTAGACTCGCTATCCATGACAGCACGCCTGTCACCGGAGCGCGGATTGAATATTCAGCACGTCGCGAGATCCTTCCGCCACGGCTCTATAGTCCCGCTCAGAAGGTTTCAGAAAATGCTGGGTCTGATGGCCTCAGCAGCCTACGTACTCCAGTTGGGCCTGCTCCGCATGCGCCCACTGCAGCTATGGCTAAAAGCACGAGTTCCCCCCAGGGCGTGGACCGCAGGTCTATTTCGCCTCAGGGTCGACCTTCAGTGCATTTCGGCTCTGAAACCATGGAAAGCAACCGACTGGTATCAGTCAGGTGTGAGTCCGGGGATCCCCTCGAGTGTGAAGGTGGTGTCTACGGACGCCTCCACTTCGGGGCAGGGAGCGCTGCTCGAAGGCAGACCGCTAGCTGGCCTATGGTCAGTACGGGAGAAGCTCCTTCACATAAACTGCTTGGAATTAATAGCAGTCGACAAAGCGCTACGGCGCTTCTGTCCCCAGATAAAAGGCCACCACGTATTGGTCCGGTCGGACAACATGTCAGTGGTGGCGTACATAAATCACCAGGGCGGCGTCAGGTCCCGAAACCTTTACAGGCTGACGGAACGCCTCCTGGTCTGGGCTCAGCACAACCTGCTCTCGCTGAGAGCGGCGCATGTGCCTGGTCACCTAAATGTGGGGCCAGACAGGCTGTCCAGAAACAACGTCCCAGCAGGAGAATGGTCTCTGCACCCGCAGACGATCCAGCTGCTGTGGGAAACGTTTGGCAAAGCGCAGGTGGACCTGTTCGCGTCCCAAGAAAACGCTCACTGCCCGAGATTCTTCTCGAAATGCCGGGAGGCGCTGGCCCATGTTGGCCCCGCCGCCCCCTATATGCTTTTCCCCCTGTCTCACTCCTGCCTCAGGTGTTGGAGCGATTCAGGAGGGAGGGATGCCCAGTGCTACTCATAGCTCCGCTCTGGACAAACCAGTCGTGGTTCCCTGTCCTGATGCAGCTGACCAGCGCTGCCCCATGGCCTTTACCGTTGAGGAGAGACCTCCTCTCTCAGGCGGGAGGCTCGATTTGGCATCCTCGCCCGGATTTGTGGTCCCTGCACGCAGGGGCCATCAACGGGTACCCGCCTGACCTCCCAGAGGGAGTGTTAAACACGATCGCGCAGGCTAGAGCCCCGTCTACCAGACGGCTCTACACCTCGAAGTGGTCTGTGTTCTCTGCTTGGTGTCAAGCGCAGAGCTTTTCACCTGTAGACTGCGGGGTTACGGAAGTGCTTTCCTTCCTTCAGGAGCTACTGGATAAGGGCAGGACCCCTTCCACGCTCAAAGTATACGTGGCGGCCATAGCAACGTTTGTAAAACCGGTGTCTGGCCAGTCACTAGGAAAGAACGACTTAGTCGTGCGTTTCCTTAGAGGAGCTCGGAGGCTAAACCCTCCCAGGCCCCCTTCAGTCCCGACATGGGACCTTTCCACGGTCTTGGAGGCCATGAAAGGTGCCCCATTCGAGCCAATCCAGTCGTCAGACATGAAACACTTGTCTTCAAGACAGCGTTTCTTATGGCTCTCGCTTCAGTGAAGCGCGTAGGGGACTTGCAAGCGCTCTCAGTGAGCGCGTCATGCATGGAGTTTGGACCTAATGACTCTAAGGTCATACTCAAACCGAAGCACGGCTACGTGCCAAAATCCCTCAACACACCGTTCAGGGCCCAGGTGATTTCCCTGTCTGCCCGTCCGGTTCTCAATGAGGAGAAGGACGCGAGTCTCCTTTGCCCTGTTAGGGCACTAAGGGCTTATGTGTCCCGCTCGTCTGGTTTCAGACAGACTGAGCAGCTTTTCGTTTCGTTTGGCGGCCGTGCTAAGGGACTTGCCGCTTCGAAACAGAGCCTATCCAGATGGATAGTTGGTGCCATAGCGCTGGCTTACACTTCTAAGGGCCTACAGTGCCCTTTGGGTGTTGGAGCGCACTCCACAAGAGGCATGGCCTCCTCGTGGGCATGGTCTAGCGGGGTTACCCTGCAAGATATTGTATGGCCGCGGGCTGGGCCTCGCCGTCTACATTTATAAAATACTATAACCTGGAGGTTCCCGCCTTGCAAGCTAAGCTTTTGGCGGTATAAAGTTCAGTGCTATCTGCCCGCTGTGCGGCTCAGATACTGAGTTTGACCTGCGTATTGCTCACTGACCGGTACAGCAGCTCATTAAAATGTCGACACACTTGTGGCCACCCAGTTCAGGCTGAATGTTCACCCTGACGGTATGGTCTATTTGTCACATGATCAGCTCCTTCGTATGCTATTTACAGGGAATGATGCTTCTAGCCTCTCTTCCCTCACTCTCTGAGTTTATGGTGATTATGCACTATATGCGCCCCGGGCTTCGGCCCCTGGGACTTTGGTGTTGGATCCCTACCAGCACGGCGTGTTGCATTGTGTTCCCCATAGCGTAAGATATTACGCAGTACGAGAGATACTCTCGTAAGAGAACGTACTCGGTTACTAACGTAACCTCGGTTCTCTCTAGAGAGGGAACGAGTACTGCGTATCTTGCCGTGCTTGGAATACGCTCTGGTTCGCTTCGGCGATGAAAACCAACGTAAGAGCAGCTATCGAGCCTAGATATGGGGCGAGACCACGCCCTTTCTGGCGGGACGTGACGATATGGGCGCGAAAGGCCCCCATTCGTCGTGACGTCACGCAGAGCCTCTCTCGATAGGCTGCTGCTATTGCCGCAGGGCAGCCAATAGGCGCGCGAGCTGTCTCGCCTATGTCTGCTTGCTGCTGCAAAGCGTTTTACATTAATAAAAAATTAAGGATAATTTTTGGCTTCAATATCTCGTGGAAAAGAGTTTTCCCCATAGCGTAAGATATTACGCAGTACTCGTTCCCTCTCTAGAGAGAACCGAGGTTACGTTAGTAACCGAGTACGTTTTCTGTTACATTCTCTGTTATTTAGTTAATGTTTATTGCTTTATCTTAGTTTCAGTTGTGTCTTTGTGTGTATGACCCGGTGCCCTTTCTATATATGAGTATTGGCCATGTTTTATGGTGGTTATTACATTTCAAGATACAAAGCAAATTTTATCTGTTCAACTAGATTGGGAAATTAAAATTATATAATTTAAAATATACAGGCACCAATATGCCATACCGCAATACTTGAAACATTGGCTGCGCCCGAAAGCTTAAAACTCTTGCCTTCGGATGACACATTCCAATGTAGGAACATTTTACATTTAGTCATTTTAGCTGACGCTTTTATCCAAAGCGACTTACAATTGCTATATTTCAGAGGTCGCACGCCTCTGGAGCAATTAGGGGTTAAGTGTCTTGCTCAGGGACACATTGGTGTTTCACAGTGGATTCGAACCCGGGTCTCTCACACCAAGGGCATGTGTCTTATCCACTGCGCCATCACCACCCCAATGCACGCCTAAATCTAATGTTAGCTTCACTTCCTGTCTCCTGAGAGACCTGATGGATTTTTGAAGGCAGCATAGATGTATCCTTCACTGACTTTGACTTCCCACAATCCTGTGCTTTCCATTCTGTGACAGTTGAGTTAAAAATAAAGATGGCGCCTAAAAGTTGTATTTGGAAGTAAAATTTTGTGTGTAAATGTTTTTGGCCCAGGTTTTTTCACATTTGATGTCATTTCTAGTGACATTTATGCCATTCACAGTGCATTCACAATAATGTAAAGTGTTACCGATTAATACATCCTGTAGAAGTATTGTTCATTCTTAGTTCATGTTAACTAAAGTAGTTAATGAAACCGTATTGTAAAGTGTTATTCATTCATGTGTTTCAATTCCTCAGGCTTTACCATGTGGGGCTCAAAGTACTCGTGGAACTGGAACTCGGTGTCGGTTGGGCCGAAGCGGGATCTGGTGGATGAGATCGCCACAGCTTTGCGGAAACACAGTGATTTGCGTCTGGGGCTTTACCACTCCTTGTTTGAGTGGTTTAACCCTCTGTACAGAGCCGATGCTAACAACTTCTACAAAACCAATGTGTTCCCTACTACCAAGACCCTGCCCGAGCTGTACGAGATAGTCAACAAGTTCAAACCTGATGTACTGTGGTCTGATGGTGACGGAGATGCGCCTGACAACTACTGGAACAGCACAGGCTTCCTCGCCTGGCTCTATAACGAGAGGTGAGGACACCTTAACATGAGTGGCATGATCACAAACCAAGAAAACAAGAGGAGGTCCAAAGGCAGCAGATAGGAAAAAATATCAAATTCAATGTCTATTTTTTCCCTTAAGAGTCACACTTTTGATCCTCAGCAGTCAACATTCATTTTTTAATTAATTGAATGTACTGTATTTCAATATTGGTTGAAATTGGTTGAATTATTTTCAATAATACTTATTTTTAATATTTTTTATTTTGATATTTCATGGTATGAGACAATGTTCACATCTAATTTATACAAATTCAAATAAATAAAATTAGAAAAAAATATTTCATAT
Organism: Chrosomus eos; assembly: GCA_036326025.1. Lineage (NCBI taxonomy): Eukaryota > Metazoa > Chordata > Actinopteri > Cypriniformes > Leuciscidae > Chrosomus > Chrosomus eos. Next base: position 29,814,557 of record CM070832.1, read on the forward strand.
TATTTAATTACTATTATTCAAATGTGATTACTACACCCCTTTACACCCCTAATGGTGTGTGTGTGTGTGTGTGTGTGTGTGTGTGTGTGTGTGTGTGTGTGTGTGTGTGTGTGTGTGTGTGTGTGTGTGTGTGTGTGTGTGTGTGTGTGTGTGTGTGTGTGTGTGTGTGTGTGTGTGTGTGTGTGTGTGTTACCACAGGTTAGGTTTTGCATTTGTATTTCGACACTTTGCATTGTGGCTGTAGATTGTACCTCAGAAATTGCTCTGAATTTTCATATATTTTCATATTTCCTGTTCATTTCATTTTCATCCACAAAGATCACAAGTATGACCATTTTTATTAAAGACCATTCAGCCTTATGTAAACATGTCCAGAATTTAGGAAGTGGCACAAAAGTCACCAAGTTTTATATCATTTAAAAAATAAAATAATTTCAAAATGTACAATTTTTAAAATGACCAAAGACCTCCAGAGAGTTGAGATCCGTAAAATCGTTGAGCTCTGTAAAATCAATCACTGATAAAACGTCTACTATAAGTAGTAGTACTATAAGAATACACGGCTACTTTTGAATGGCCGTCAATAGAGAAAAATGCTTTTTGGCAACAGAATAGTGTAATTGCTGCATCTACCAGCAGGGGCTCACTTGACTATTTTAACTAGCTAAACCTTGCCCATTCATTGCAATAGCATTTTTCTCCTAAACGCTACGTCAATGTTTTAGAGTACACTAGTGTCTAGATGAACTCAAAGCTATCAGACATAGACTAAAGACTTACATTTTGATTTAATTTCAAAATAACATTGTGGAGAACCAAACAAGTTGCAGACTAGAACTGTCTATGTAAAAGTCATGTAGCTTAACTAATGGCAAATGTGTGTTTTCAGCCCTGTGCGTGACACTGTTGTGACCAATGACCGCTGGGGATATGGCAGCATATGTAAACACGGTGGATATTACACCTGCGCGGATCGGTACAACCCTGGACACCTGGTGAAGCACAAGTGGGAGAACTGCCTGAGCATTGACCAAAGGTCATGGGGCTACAGGAGAGAGGCCAAACTCAGTGATTTCCTCTCCACCGAACAGCTGATAGGAGTGAGTTTTACATTTACATTCATTCACTCGGACACTTGTGTGCACTTGACTAGGGGTGTGTGATTTATATCGTCTACGATAATATCGTAATTGATGTTGCTATGTGCGATCTGACATTATCGAGTCTGTCCCTCACTTTGCAAAAAACACGCCTATAGAGTGCATACACTGCTTAAAGGGATAGGTCACCCAAAAATGAATATTAGCCTGGATTTACTCACCCTCAACAAGTCATCCTAAGTGTATATGACATTCTTCTTTCAGACGAATACAATCAGGGTTATATTAAAAAATGTCCTGGCTCTTCCAAGCTTTATAATGGGCAGTAAATTGCTGTTTCTGTTTTGAAGTCCATAATAGTGTATCTATATCCATCATAAATGTGCTCCACACTGCTCCGGGGGGTTAAAGGGTTAGTTCACCCAAAAATGAAAATTCTGTCAGTAATTACTCCCCCTCATGTTGCTCCAACCCCGTAAGACCTTCGTTCATCTTTGGAACACAAATTAAGATATTTTTGATTAAATCTGAGAGCTGGATCACTCCTCCATAGTTTTCTAAGGGATTGAAACTTGACAGCCCCAAAAAGTTATTAAAGAAATCGTTAAAAGAGTCCAAGTGACTACAGTGGCGTTTATCGAGCTACAAGAATACTTTTTGAGCACAAAAAACTAACAAAAATAGCGACTTTATTCAAGTATTCTCTTTGGGCCTGGAGATTTCACGTAGTGTTATTGCGCAACGCTTCTGGTTGAACGTCACATGCATCACACACATGACCACGTCGGCCAATGGTGAGCCTACGTGTGACGTATAACCCACGCTTAGGAGAAAGACATGGAAGAGAAGAGATGGTTGAATAAAGTCATTATTTTTGTTTGTTTTTTGCGCGCAAAAAGTATTCTCGTCGCTTGATAAACTTAAGATTGAGCACTCACTTGGACTATTTTAACGATTTCTTTAATAACTTTTCGGGGCTGTCAAGTTTCAATCCCTTAGAAGCCTATGGAGGAGTGATCCAGCTCTCAGATTTAATAAAAAATATCTTAATTTGTGTTCCGAAGATGAACGAAGGTCTTCCGGGGTTGGAACGACATGAGCGTGAGTAATTACTGACAGAATTTTCATTTTTGGGTGAACTATCCCTTAATAAAGGCCTTCTGAAGCAAAGCGATGTGTTTGTGTAAGAAAAATATTCATATTCAAAACTTTATAAGTAAAATAACTAGCTTCCGGCCAAACGAACATACGGATTCCACTTAAGTGTAAACCGCAACTAAGCAAGTAATGCGACGTACTGCTGATATTTACGCTACTACTTTGTTAAATATGAATATTTTCGTACATAAACGCATCGCTTCACTTCAGAAGGCCTTTATTAACCCGCCAGAGCCGTGTGGACCCTAGGATGACTTGAGGGTCAGTAAATCATGGGCTAATTTTCATTTTTGGGTGAACTATCCCTTTAATATTTTTGTGGAAACTGTGATACAGTTTTTGTCAGGATGAATATTTCGATTAATAGAAAGTTCAAAAGAACAGCATTTATTTGAAATAGAAATATTTTGTAACATTATAAATGTATTTACTGTGCCTCTTAATCAATTTAATGCATCCCTCCCTTCTTCTTAAAAAGTAAATCTTACTGGTCCCAAACGGTATTATATATGCAGTGAGCATTTAGAAGTCCTCTGTTTGTCTCACAGAGTCTCGTGGAGACCGTGTCCTGTGGGGGAATATGCTGTTGAACGTTGGGCCCACACATGACGGCCGCATCGTGCCCTTATTTGAGGAGCGTCTGCGGCAGATTGGTCAGTGGCTTCAGGTGAACGGAGAAGCCATTTACAACAGCAGCGCATGGAGAGTTCAGAACGACACTGCCACTCCGGAGTTTGGTCAGTTTCATTATGATTCTCTCTGATGTACAGTAACGTGCTACGCAAAAGTCTGTTTGTTTCTTTGCCTCTGTTTCTCTCTTCTTTCGTTTAATCTCTTTCACCTTTATTTACTTTAAATCAAAGTATAATTTTGCTTTGTCTTAACAGGTATACATGGAATCCGAAGGTGAACTCAATCTATGCTATTTTTCTTTCTTGGCCCACTGATGGGTACATTGTTCTGAACGACCCCATTGTGTCAGCGTCCAAGACTCAGGTAATGTATATTGTAGAAATTATAGATAAAAAAAGATTCTTATTGAATTGTTTGTAAAGCCCGGCTTTTAAACGACCCTGGATCACAAAACCAGTCTCAAGTCGCACAGGTATATATTTGTGGCAATAGCCAACAATACATTGTATGGGTCAAAACAGTTTCGATTTTTTTGCACCCTCAGATTCCAGTTGTTCAAATAGTTGTATCTCGGCCAAATATTGTCCTATATCCTAACAAACCATACATCAATGGAAAGCTTATGTATTCGGAATTTAAATGATGTATAACTCTCAATTTAAAAAAATGTACCCATGTGACTGGTTTTGTGGTCCAGGGTCACTAGCAGCTGTTGCCATCTCATCAGATGATCTTTTTTCCATGTACACTAACGTTCAAAAGTTTTTTTTAAAGAAATTAATAATTTTACTCAATAAGGATGCATTAAATTGATCAAAAGTGAGGGTAAAGACATTTATAATGTTATAAAAGTTTTTATTTCAAATAAATACTGTTCTTTGGAACTTTCTCTTCATCAAAGAATCCTAAAAAAGAATGTGTCACGGTTTCCACAAAAATATTAAGCAGCACTGTTTGATAATAACCAGAAATGTTTCTTGAGCAGCAAATCGGCATATTAGAATAATTTCTTAAGGATCATGTGACACTGAAGACTGGAATAATGATGCTGAAAATTCAGCTTTGCATCACAGGAATACATTACATTTAAAAAAATATATATATATATATATATATATATTATATATTATATAATATATATATTATATATATATATATATATATATATATATATTTTTTTTTTTTAAATGTTCATAATATTATTTTCACAATATTGCTATTTTTACTGTATTTTTCGATCAAATGAATGCATCCTTGGTGAGCAGAAGAGACTTCTTTCAAAAACATAAAAAATCTTACTAATCCCAAACTTTGAATGGTAATGGCAGTTTTTTATCAAATTACTATGTAAACAAAATGCTTTGCATTGTTTTGCATTTTCATGCAAATATCCTGTTTGAGCACATTCAATTGCTGTTCACAAATCTGCATTTCATTCCAATGGGAATGTCTGAGCAAGTGACATCTGCCTTAAAGGTGCAGTAAGCGGATTCTGAGAAACACTATTAATATTTGAAATCAACCAAAACAAACCCTCCCTACATTGCTCTGCCTCCACATTGCACAAACACACAATGCAAGAGTGAATGTCACAATGCAAAAGTGAACGAAAAATAAAGCAAAGAAGACAAATGAACAAGGAAGAACAAAAAAAATAACATACAATACACAAGTAAATACAAGCAAGAGTTGTTTGTTACGCCAGCAGCACAGCAGCTCCAGACAAACAATGACACTCAAAACTGTCCTTTTACTATAACTAACATTACAACAACAGCATATCTTCTGTGAAAAAGCAAAACCAAGAACCTCGGCATCCGTTATCAGGCCTTCCCGCTTAGATCTCTCCAGCGCTGGAAAGCTTTTCTAATATTAACGCAGGTCCTAAACCTTTTGCCTGATCATAACCCTTCTTTTTCCAGTGATATTCCTCTGACATTTTCTCTTTTGTAATGTCTCTCAGCCATCTCTCTTTCTACAGTCTTTCTTCAAACCTCCCTCTTGCTCACTCTTTCTCCTCCCCCATCATGAGTGACACGCCTCCTACTGCTGATTGGCTCACTCTCTCTCCCTTCCCGATCACAAGTGACATGCCCCCTTATGCTGATTGGCTCACTCTTTCTCCTCCCCGATCATGAGTGACACGCCCCCTAATGCTGATTGGCTCACTCTCTTCCCCATCATGAGTGACACGCCCCCTACTGCTGATTGGCTCACTCCCTCTCCTCCCCATCATGAGTGACACGCCCCCTACTGCTGATTGGCTACAAGAGTGTCGTGCTGCTCGGTCGATCTGCTTTCAACAGTTTCTCAGAAATGACTTACTAGCTTAGTAAAGGCTTGTTTAATTATTTAGAACTGTTTGCAGAAGTTTCAGAGCATTCACATCTGAAGCAAAACTGTTCTTATTCTTGTTTCAAACCTTTTCCAAATCAGGTGGTGCTGCTTGGCTATAAGTCCCTCTCATGGCAGTCCGTGAGTCCCACAGGTCTGAAGGTTCATCTGCCCCAGCTGGCCCCCAGTCAGATGCCCTGCTCCTGGGCTTGGACCCTGCGACTGACTGGTGCGATGTAGCCTGAGGATAGCGGCACTGTTAGTTGCTGCTTTTAGGACTAATGAAGCCAAAGATTGAAGGCACTGTTTTTCCACCCATTTTTTACATTAAAATAATAATCATACAAAAATAATCTGTATTAGTTTTTTTTATAATTTTTTAATTGTTGCATACTAGTGTATCCTAGTAGGGACTCAAAGTGGTGTGGTGCTGTTGCTTTGCTAAGTGATCAGGCATTTTTGCATGGAAGACGAGTGAAAAAAACCCTGAGCCTAGAAAGCATGAGATCATGGAGATGTGATGGTGGACTCTATTGGGCCAGTAAGCAACCACCTGACAGAAATTTCTAGCAACCGCATAGGAACACACTTATTTCTCGGAACACCTTAGCAACCACATAGTGACGGATCTAAGAATTTTTAATAACCTATGTGTGTTACTTCAAGAGAGCTACCATATACCTGTGTTGCGTTTTGTTTTCTTTGTTTTTTTGAGTCATTTTTGTAGTTGTCATTTGATTTATCATCTAATCATTTATTCATATTATTAAAATTTGATTTACACAATTTGATAATTTATTCATTATTCATTTATTTCATTTTACATTACTTGTTACTTCCTTTCTATTGTTGTTTAATCTTATGATTGTGGGGTTTTGTAGAATGTGGAATGTTTGTCTTCACAAATAAGAGATGAGAGAAATATGACAATTTCAAGGCTTGTTGTTGTGAAGCACTTTGGTATAAGATTTGGCCTTGTTGTACGGTCATTGTGCAGGTCAGGTGAAGTCTGGCCATTTGAACAATGCACGACTAAAATTATACAATAGACTAAATATCTTTTGACAGGATCATTGGATCGGATATTTCTGACGTGGAGATCTGATCTAATAGCAATCTGGGTTACACACCTGTTTCAATTTATGACATGAGGGTGTCATGATAATCAAAAGTCATGATGGTGACTTTTGCATTGGCAAAAATAACGGCAAATTATTTCTTAAGAAAATGCATCTATGAATTAACTAAATAAAAAAAAATGAAAAGGTCTTAAAGGTGCCCTAGAATGTGAAATTGAATTTATGTTGGCATAGTTAAATAACAAGAGTTCAGTACATGGACATGACATACAGTGAGTTTCAAACACCATTGTTTTCTCCTTCTTATTTAAATCTCGTTTTTAAAAAACACCCCTGAAAAACAGGCGAATCTCCACATAATACCGACTATGACGCAACAGTCGGGGATCACGCCTCCAAAGATTTGCATATCCCAGCCCCTCAATGACAAGCACTGCGCAGCCGAACCATCAGAACAAGCGAGGATCAAGGGAAAATGGCAGATCATGGAAATAAATGCTATGTTCCAGGCTGTGCAGGGGATGTGAGGACTTTTCATACCCTTCCCACATAAAAGAAATGTCAACAGGCATGGTTGATGTTTATAAATCGGATACCGCAACAGTTTAATTCGATCGAAGTTGTGTTAGTTTGCTCTGCCCATTTCACCACGGACTTGTTTTCTAACCTGGGACAATATCAAGCTTCTCTCAGCGTCTCAAACTGAAGAAGGGGGTAATTCCAACTATATTTCCTGCAACCGGTAAGTAGTGATTTTATTAACGATAATTTACACTGTGTTAGATCCAGCGCAATATCCTAGTACAGTAATAGCAAACTCCAAGTAACGAGCATACATAACTAACGTCAAATAGGCTAATTCTCAGTGAATAAACTATACAGAAAGCGGTCAAAGAACAATCCACACAGCGCGAGTTTATCTCTCTTGCCAAACTCGTTATGAAATCAATGACGCTGTTACACTGCACAACGAAGCTCTTTGTTTCTACATCATCGTTTGCATTGGTGAAACGCATGAGAGAGAAACTGCGTTGTCTCGCGATCAACAAACTGTCATCTGCTTGTTCAATGCTCACCACAGCAACATTTTATGTGATGGTAATATATCTCAATACTTTAAAAACATCTTATGATTCGTTAATCTCGATAGCTGTAATAGTTAAAAGTATATAACAGCTGTAGTGAAAGTATTCGAGAGAGTTTCACATGTCATATTTCATATGCAAGCAGGTCAGCCAATCACAGCAGTGTCCGGTTCTCACAGCAGACACGCCCCTTCAAACAGTGTTCAAATCAGAGACTAAAATCAGGCTAGGAAAAATGCCTTTTTATTTCTAAAATATGACTATTTTGATCTATTTATTAAAACATACTAACATTATAAGGGCAACCAGGAAACATTATAAATAATAATAAAAAAAACATTCTAGGGCACCTTTAATGTGAAGCCAGATGGTGTTTTGTGTGTGTGTGTGTGTGTGTGTGTGTTCAGTTTAGAAATTATTTTTTTTAACATTTCTGAACATCCACACAAACAGGTGAGCTAAATATTTGAATAATTATTTGCAATATTTAAATATATAAAATAAAAATATAAGAAATATATAAAGCAATATTTTATGCTAGTATCTTGCAAGGCAATTTGCAGTCTTTTACATGAGGATTATATAGTCCATGAGATAAAGAAAGAGGATTATTTATTTATACTGTTATAGAATTTTGAAATAGCTTGTATTTTTACATATTACATTTTTATTTTCATTTAAGTTTTAGTAATTTTGGTTATGTGATTCTGTCGTTTTTATTTCAATATTTATATTTATCTTTTATACTATTTAATCTGTATTTTTATTTCAGTTGTAGTCATTTTAATACTTCAACTTTTTATTTTATTTTAGTTAGTTGCCAAGAAAACATTTTTAATTTTCATTGAATTTTTTTTAAGTTTTAAGGTTTTTCCTTTATTATTTATAATTGATCTCAGCTTTACTTCAATATATACAAGAATTTAATAGTTTAAGTTAGCAATAACAAGACTGGGTCTTAATGCCTCGATATATTTGAAGGGATAGTTCACCCAAACATGAAATTATCCCATAATTTGCTGCACCCTCAAGCATCCTAGATGACTTTCTTCTTTCAGCCAAACACTAAAAATATCCTGGCTCTTCCAATCTTTATAATGGCATTGGCAGTAAATAGTATCTTATATTTTGAAGCACAAAAAAGCGCATCCATCCATTATAAAAGTAATCAATATGACTCCAGGGTGTTAATAAAGGCCTTCTGAAGTGAAACAATGCATTTTTATAAGAAAAATATAAATATTTACAACTTTATAAAAGCCTAATTTAAATCTGTTTATCATAAAGTGATCGGGTCTATTCAGAAAATTAGGACTAAACCTGCTCAATTCATGGATTAGTTTTACAATCTCTTTATGAACTTTTTGAAGTGTCAAAGCGGTAGTTGCGTAGCTGTCAATGGAGGGACAGAAAGCTGCTCAGATTTCATCAAAAAGATCTTCATTTGTGTTCCCGAAGCTAAACGAAAGTCTTATGGGTTTGGAACGACATGAAGGTGAGTAAATTATGACAGAGAATTTTTATTTGTGGGATGATAACTAACTCTATCTCCCTTAGTGAAGTGCTTTTATTATGTGTGTAAAATGTAAAGGATAGAAATGCGTTCTGTCTTTTGAATTTGGAGACTTGTAT